>PVJA010054129.1:0-11699 GCA_004027025.1 Myocastor coypus
TGCTAACTTAGAGCCACTGGTGATTTAATGAATGATGTCACTGTTCTAGGAATTTGTCCTGTAGTAACTCATGTCATTTAGTAATGCTTGAAAATGCATAGAAAAAAAAAAAAAAAAAAGCTTAGGATGTTGTCACTTTTAACTCAAATACAAGATAGCTTTCACATGGAAGGCTAGGAAACCAATCCATGCCCTAAGCAATTAAATTAGGTTGCAGAATTCAATTCCTGATAGTCAAAATATATAGTTTTTCCTCCACTATTGTCTTAGTAGAAAATATAGAGTAAAATACCAAAAGAGTAGCACATGGAGATGGGGTGGAAGCCAGCCCTTACTGTTGACACCTATTGGATCCAAACAGTGTCTTCTCAGGTTCTTCATTTTCTACAAAAGGAGAACGTTGGGACAGAGTGCATGGAAAAGGCAGTGAGGATTTATAGCCACGGAAATTGGGGAATAAAAGCAAACCATGCACAGTAAGGACGGGCCACCCAGCAGACTCGTGGCTGACATGAGGGTTACAGCCTGCATATTGGGCATACGGAATTCTTAGACTGCTTCTCCCCCTGCAAACAAGACACTAAGGACAGTTGTCCTATCAGAAACTTCCTTGGTCTGATGCCAGATTCAAGCTAGCCTGTCAAAGGTTTGTTTGGTTTCATGCCAGAGGTAAGTGAGAAATTAAACATGGTACTTCCCTAGTCGAATCCGTGTGTGGGATTTGGGAACTGCATCGTGGTCTAGGATTATGTGTTCTGGAGGTGCTCCCTGGGTCTCCGTGAGCTACAGATTGTGTCCACTTGCTTCACCGGTTTTTATCTAGCCTTAACATGTTGTAGCATCATGACTCCAGAAAAACAGAAGAAATATTAAAAAGTGCATCAACTACCCTCATATGTGATGATTACATCTTGTTTAACACTTGTTTAGAAAGTTATTTTTGAAATAAAAATAATGCATAGATGAATTAACATTTTTTTCTATTTTCTATGTATTTAAACGATTATAGATTTTTAAAAGAATTTTTTATTTTATTTCTTGTTTCAGAACTTTTGTTTGTTTACTTATTCATTTTCATAGCTGTCTCAGCCCACCCTGAGGGCAGGGCTGGCACAGCATGTGGTGCCGGGGATCGAACCATGGTCCTTGCAGCTGCCCAAGCTTTCCTAAGCAGGCGCTTTAGACCACTGAGCCATCTCGCCGGGCCCAAAACGATTATAGATTGACATAAGAAACAAACATACTTTAAATTCGTCGTGATTCTCAGAAAACACCGACAAAGCTCAAGAACCAAAAGAATTTAGTGGTGAGGGTAAAATGGAAGAACAAATGAATTTTCAGTAATAACATCAATGGGCAAAGGACATGCCTAAATATTGTGATGCGTCTCTAGGAGGTCCAGTCCCGGGCCCCTTCATCAAACTGAGAAACCCAGAGAGATCAAAATCAACGTGCACTCAGTATCCAGGGGTCACTGTGATAATAAAACTATACAGGCATTTTACTTTTACATGATAAAGCTTTTCAATTACCAATTTTTATAATCTAGTGCAAGCATCTGTCCACACGTGTGACATAATAGCAGGACGCCTCCTTCTCCTTTCCTTGACTTCCATACCCTTTTCTTTCAGAATCTTGAGCTTTAAAGGGCTTAGTAGTGTTTGCGCTTGGTCAGTCCACCCTTGAATAGAAAAATTCGTGAGAGTTTTCCTGTTGGGAGAACAACTCAAGGTCAGAGAATGGAGAAAATCCTGAATGGAATCTGTGTGTATACATCCTTGTCTGCATCAAAAGTTGAAAAATTTTCACTGTAAATAACTCATAGAAACATCCATATGTATGTGCTATATAGACTTCCTGTGATGGGATTATGAGCAACCTATTAAGGAAATCAATCCCTTCCGTAAGGAAAGCTTTAGGGAGAGCCATTAATACAGCATATGCTTATTGTTTGCATTGTTGTAAGACACAGGATGTACTTTTCCTGAAGTATGAGGTGTTCAATCATCACATTTTGTATTGAAATTCACATTCCCATGACCTTACTAGCAGGAGCTCTTGCCCATCCTTGAATCTCTGTTTTGTGCCGCACACTGGGCTGATGGATCTCTATCAGCCTTCACATTCGTCCTGAATATTAAGGTAAGGAATATTCGTGGAAAATTATCCTTATGCTTGTAGTCTCTGTCTCTTTAATACATATAAAACTACCACTAATAATCCCAAGCAATAAGTCAATGGTATTCTACGTGCTAGGCACTCTGTTGCCAGTGCCTCTCCATGTTCTCTACTTAGCCTCAAACGATTGCTTTAGGAAAGAAATGACAGTCTTGGGTCATAGTGATGGCTCAGCAATTGAAAGCCCCTGCTTATGCAAGCTTAGTCAGATGCAGGGGCTGTGGTTCAATACCCCCACCACCACACAGGCGCTAGCCCTGCCCCTAAGCTGGCCACAGGGGGAAAAAAAAAAAGGAAGAGAAAAGAAAAGCAAAAGGAGAAGAGGAGAGGAGAGGAGAGAGAAAAGGTAAAGAAATGAAAAGAGAAAAAAAAGAAAAGAAAAAAATAAGTAACTGCCTTGGTAGATAATAGGAAGCTCAAGTATAGAAATCTCTCATCTTTTATTGTCAAAGTTAAACTCATGAACCTGGGAATGTGACAGAGGAGAACTATAAGGCTATTCATTCATTTCTTCCCGTCCAACTATTGCCTAGCTGGGGCAGGGGAGGTAGCTCCATGGCACAATTGCCTGCCTGGCAAGTGTAAAGTCATGAATTTAAACCCTTGTCCAAAACAAAACAAAACAAAACACGAGAGGGGTATTTAAAAATTTTTAAATAACTGAAGGAGATATGCTAGTAATTTCAGAACTCTCTAAAAACAGAGTTTGAAAGCTTCTTATGCAAGAAGGGCTTTAGCACAAGGCCATGCAGGAGATCAGGGATAAGTACTAATGTAATGATGAAGCAAGGCAGGGCACCCCACCCATGAGGAACCCCAAAGTGTGGCTGCTTCCCCGAGCCTGGAACACCACAGGGTGGTAGGGAGCGCCTTAGCCAAGGTAGCGGAGCGGGCTCTGGGCAGCAGAGAGATGACGCTGGGAAGCAACTAAAATGCAGCTTCCCTAAAGCTTTCCTTCTGACCTTCTTTTTTTACTCTCCCAGTTAATGCTCTCTCAGTTTGACAGGCAATTCAGGTCATAACTCCAAAGCATATCTAATTCTTGTTTTCTAAAGCTGAACTGTCCACAGACAACAAGAATGAAAGGATAAAACCATCTCTGAACATTTTTTTTAAGAAGTTAATGGAAACCATCTAATGAAAGATACATACTATATGGTAATTATGCACATTCTGTGTTTCCAGTGGCCTCACATCTGGTGACTATGATGCTGTCATAAAGACAAAAAGTTAAAAGCACTGTTTCTGGGGAATAAGAATCAGTGACCTATATTTATATTTACTCTCATTTTACTTTATTTTGTGTGATACAGGGTCTCAATATGCAACTCAAACTCATAGTGATCCTCCTGTCTCAGCCTTCTCAGTGCTGGGACCATAGCCACCATGCCCATTTTCAGGGCCAGCACCCAGTTGTGAGGTGGCATAACGTGCAGTACTGGGGATTGAACCAGAGGGAGCTTGTCAGGCAGGTGCTTAGATTGCTGAGCTATCTCCCCAGCTCTTACAACTCACTTTAAATAACTTATCTGAGATGTAGAGCAACCAAGGGCTGCAATCTCTGTCTTATTTACAAATTAACGTTTGTTAGGAGAAATAGAGAAATTCTGATTGGAATGTGAGTGCATGTCTTACTAAGTTAAAAGCAGCAGAAAACAAGGGACGGCCAAAAGCCATAGCTACTTTGCGATGGGAAGAATCAACTTCTCTTTTGATTTTCATGGTTCAAGTCAAAGTAACATACCTATGGTGACCCTGGCTTTCTTTCACCAGGGATTAAGGGCAAATGACTGCAAGCATCTCCAAGCCAGAGGAAAAGCCAGCTGAATGAAAGTAACCTCTTGTTGGAAAATCACTCTAGTGCTACAATGTACCAAATGGACCTTAAATATGCAGTTAGGGTTCTGAGGAAGAAAAGTCAGAACATATAGAAATCATAGCAACCTTCAGCCATATTTTCCACATTTCTTGCAGGGGTGAGCAGAAACCTCAAGATATATGTATGTATGTATATATATATATATATATATATATATATATATATATATATATCATATACATATATATATGGAGATAGTTCAGGATTCATATTCCACTATATTCTTTCATACCTATGTTTGAGAAACCTGCACACTCAGCAACGTCATGGGCAGGGAAGCAGTCTCTAAAATATTACAGAATAAAAGGTCTCACCAGAGGAAATCGAGCCACTTGAAACAGTGAGGAGAAAAAGATCCCTAGCTAGCTCAGCGGTCCTGTCATGCCTAGCTTCTCTGCCGCCGACTCCATAATGTTGCACTAAGCACCTTATTTTGTTTAATTATCTAGTTCCATTACAAAACGAAATGACTTTGTATAAAATTGCACTTAAATATTACCTTCAGGAACATTATTTACTTATGTTCATTGAAGAGTTTACTTTGCAGGTTTTATAATATTCACAGACAATGAGGTATGCTTGTTTGAATTTAATTTAGACTTAAAGAATAGATAAAAGGAGAAGGTGACTAAGCCCACAGGATAGCATTAAGAAAATGAGGCAGAAGAAATGCAAATCTTTCAAAGCCTATTAGTATTGTTCATAGAGAAGCAGAAGAAAGAGCATCAGTTACCTGACTAGGAGAGTCTGCCTCTCACACACGAGCACCTAGAATCTCCAAACTTCGCAGGTACTCTCAGACCTTACAGACTCAGGGAAATGTCTCGGTTTGCACGACGGCAATGTTGTGTGGATCTACAAATATGCCAGGCTGAAATTCACCTATCTGTATAACTGGCGTATAATAATAAATATGGAGAGAAGGAAAAAAGAAAAACACAGATATTTGGAAATTCAAGGAAATACAAAATTGTAGCTTGTCAAGTCTATGGTAATAGGCCCAGTCTCTTATTTTCAACTAATACTCTTAAAAGAGAGAATAACAGTAACTGAGTTTACACCAGGAGCAGTACACATCAAAAAGACAAGAGTGACATGCATTCCAAGCATAGTTTTAGTGTTACAAGGTGCTATGATCAATATGATGAACTTTTTGAAGGTTCTTGAGACCAATATCTGATTCATCCTGTGTACATAAGTGCATCGCTTTGCTCTTGATATGTTTTCTGCTTTATCTGCTTCCAGTCACTTCGTTGTTTAATCCATAACACATTCAGCTGTGTTATGCCCTTAAGTTATTATTTTCTTCTTTAAAGTTCTTATATTAGGGAGACTATATGATATTTACATACATTGGTCTGGTTTATTTCACTAATGAGTATATGTTCAATATACACCCATTTATATAAGAAGTCTTCAAACTTATCATTCTTTATGGATGACTAATATTCCATTGTATAAAAATGCCACATTTTTTTTCTGTAAAAACTGTGTTACTGCTTATATTGCATTGTATGGAACGTTATTAGAATATCAATGATGGTCAGAAAATATCAATTTCCAGCTAAGTCAAAGATGTTTGCTATTCATAAAGCTAGTGATGATAAGCTCAAGAACCTATGCTATAGAGTAATAGTATCACAAAGCTTTTCAGCTGGAGAGTTAACTATGTAAGTTAACAGACCAAAAATTGGAGAAAAAGAAGGGCTATGAGGATAGCCAATATTTTGGCCCTTCAAGGTCAGTGAGGACTCAGGATATAAGAGAACCTGTGCTGTAATACCCTATAACTTAGAGGTGTCTCCAATTTTCTGGTCAAGGAGATTATGGGACCTCAGAGGAAAGGGATAAATGAACTATAGTGCATCTAAGGAGAGTCATCCAGAGAAAAACATTCTCTCAGGCTTTCACAGAAAGCAAACTGGCTAAGCAATGGCTGTGACTTGTCCCGAAGGCTGACACTAACAACAGTTCTACAAAGTACCGTACATGGTCCCAAACTTAATCTTGAGGGGATTTGACTTTGGAAGATACAAAAAAATGAATGTTTTGTTATACAGGTCTTGCTTTGACTTGTCCTTGATCACCCAGCCAAAAAAACAAAAAACAAACAAACAAACAAAAAAAAGCTTAATTATAATGACTGAAATGCAGAGCTGGACTGATGAGATGAGCTGTAGGAGGCTTGGAGCAATAGCCTCCAACACTGCAAGCTTCACTGGTGGCCCACTGCAATTGTAAAACATTGGACTGTATATGCATCTGCTTCTTCATAGTTCAAAGAGAAGAATTTTCTTTTCTTTTCTTTCTTTTTTTTTCTAAGCAACATCAATAGGAAGGTGGGTCATGCCCACACACTGTGCTCTGTAGAACTATTGTGGGGACAATATGCAATGTGTCAACTGTTAAAAAAAGAAAGGGGAAAAGAAAAAAATAATGTTTATTGAAAGTGTTAATGTTTAATTGTTTGATCAATGTTATATACCTATATCTATTAATCTAAACTGATCTGATGATGAAAATATGTAATATAACCATTGTTAAATTTAAATAATAATAAAAAAGAAAAAGCACAGGTTAATACTTAGAAAACAGTAGAAATGTATTTCTTATAGTACTGGGAACTATAGGTCTACATTCAGGTTCTTGTCTGTTTTGCTTCTGGTGAAGGTCCTCTTCTGAGTTGTTGACTGATTTATTTTTTATGTTCTTACATGTTAGGGAGATGCTGGGTCCTTTTCAAGGATGTCACCATCTTGATACTTTTCAAATACCCCCCCCCACACACATACATTTTACCTCACTAGGATTTAGGAATGATCAGGCAGTACCAAGCACTCATTAAGTAAATTTAACATGCAACTTCTACTAAGGCAAAGACAAAGTGAGGGTTTCCCTTCGGTAGATGAACAACCATTGGTCTGCTGCACAGTGGCTTAACTTGTTGCATATTATTTATCTGAGGCATCAAATTATTGAACAGTTCACAGGGATAACGGTTTTCCTTGCCCCATGACAATTTTGCAATCTACATATGATATTTAGAAAAGCATAGTTCACATGTTGACACATCTGTTATCTAGATATTAAAACTTATCATAAAATAAGCAGTGACAACACCAACCTTTCACTCTGACTGTGGTAAAATCTCCATTGGTGTATGAAAGCCCACTACTTCTTTGCAAACTTGGTTGTCACTGGGGCAAGGCACAGAGTAATTGTTTTTAATTTTATTCTATCCTTTTTTTTCAGTACTGGGAATTGAACTTGGGAATCTGTGCTTGCCAGGCAGGCATTTATTCTACTGAGCTATTTCATCTACTTTTAAGAAAAACACAACAATGCTTCTTCTACTTAGTGAGATTTCGGTAAATACAAATATTAAAACAGGATACAAAAGGCACTCCTTGATACTGGCACTCCTTCAATCTGGTAGGGTTCTATTCATTAAATAGATCTTTGAGAGACTGACCTAACCATCTTATGAGCCTGAAAGTCTAGTTAACCAAAGGTGTCAACTACCCAAACTATGAAATGTATGGAAATAATGGGGAATTCAAAAGTAATAGAGAAGTAGGCATCACCTTGAGTTGGCCATTTAATTGGGAAGACAGAGCATATGAACGTGGAAATAACTCCAGCATTACCACAACTCTTTTCTGACAAAGAAAATAAATACACACACAGGCTAGTAGAATAATTAAGTGGCTTTCTGAGGCGGCTGACTAACTTCCTAACTTCTTAGAGAGACTGATTTTGTAAGTGACTTTGACATTAAAAACAAATTGGTTCAATAAGAAATTGCTCAACTGTATCTGCATTTTGTTTCTGTTTTTTTTTTTTTTTTTTTTTTTCAAGTGGCTACCAGCACATTTAGGTAAGATTATTAGCGCATTAGGTAAGGTATTACTTGATCAAGTGTTTGCTGCCTGAAGCTGCCAAGAGACACATTATTCTGCTTTTGCATTGCAGGTAATGTTGGCAACAAGATTTTTGTAGCTGTCCTTTTAATCTTTAGTGAAAATGAACCATGACATTTCTACTGCCAGTATATGTAGTTCTGAAACACAGTCTCTGTTTTCTTCTATTACCATGATCATCAAATACAACTAGAATAGTGACCTGCTCCAGAATTTGCACCATCAAGGGAAATTTATTCCAAAACTAGCAAGTTTATTTGAAAGCTTATGGTCCTCAATAAAGATATCCTTTTGTTGCTTTCTCTTTTACACTGACTGTATACATTGTTGATAACTAGATAAAACTGTGTGTGTTTTGTTTGTTTTGTTTTGTTTTTTTGTTTTTCAATTGCTTTGGCTGAGCAAATTATCAGATATCCTTTAGGATATCACGGGCAAATAAGGAGGAGAAATGCTGTTGGTTAGTTCCTCTGGAGAAAAATGTTAATTCATATTAGCACATTACATCCACAGGTTAATAATTGCTCTAATGTGACTTAAACTTTTAGGACTTTTATTTTGCAAAACTCTCATGAGTCAACCATGAGCAGCCATAGTAGATGCTGAGTAGTTGAAGCTCATGGCATTAGCATCTAATGAGGGGCTCTGATGTATCATCCTATGGAGGAAGGCAGGGGAGAAAATCGTGTGTGCTGGAGAGGACAAGAGAATGAGAGGACCATGGATTCGCTGCGTAGGAAATGTATCCTCCTGTTAACTAAACCCTTTCTGAGGCAGTAATATCAATCCATTTGTGAAGGTGGACCTCTCCTCACGCAGTCACTTCTTAAAGATCTTATATCTCAACACTAGTGAGTGCAGGATCATATTTTAAGCAAATAAGCTTCATGGAGAACACTCAGTCCATAGCTATGGCAAACAAGGCACTGGCATCTCCACTTCTGCTGATGTTGATGTGCAACTTTTCTCTGGTCCACTGTGGGTCCCAGATGAGGCAGGTTGTCATTACGTGGAGACATTTTAAGATATAGAAGTATGTTTAGGGAACTCTGTGTACAACAAAAAAATTAGTAATGGGTCAAATTTACATGCAGCCCCACTCATTACAAAAGCCAATGACATCACACTGAAAGTAGTAGAAAAGAAAGTGAGGGTGACCCCTTAGGGAGACCGCTAGGGGTGACACAAGAAGAACAGCTTGACTCTTGGCTTTGATGTCACCTAAATCTTTATCCCCTCTGCCATTTTTCCAATATTTTTGCATCAATTTGGTAAACAGCAAAAGGTACTTATTATGCAGTAAATAGTTGCCACATTTTAATATTTTTAGACATTTTATCCGTAAACACTACTCTTTTGGGGGAAAACATTAAACTGGAGATTGAAATAAATGCTAAAAGAATATAACAGCAAATTAGCAGTAGTGTTAAGATTAAAATGTTTGCTGCTTAGGGGCTGGGATGATAGCTCCAAGGCCAAAGTGCCTGACTGGCAAGTGCAAGGTTGTGAATTTGAACACCGGTCCCACACACACAAAAAAAGGTTTGTTGCTTAATACTGTCTCATAATAATTAAGGTATAGGTGAAAATGTTCTTTCTTTGTTATTCAACATATATAACATGTATAACTATCCTGTCTGTGTTCATTAAGCAATGGGTTCTTTAATAAGTCAATTTTTATTAGCACAACTGTACATATACACACATACACATGTCGTATTTAGAACGAAAACCTAATAGGTACATAAAGAAATGTGAAATGTATACACAGTGGAGAACTCTATCATGAAGTATGATAAACATGAGTCATTCATAGAAAAACTGATACATCTTGAGAACATAATTTCAGTGAAAAACATTACATACACAAGCTCTCCATAATATATCTAAACATTCTGTATAGCAAACACGTACAATAAATAAAGAAAAGGTTTAGATGCATAGAGGGGAGAGGAAAGGAAGCAAAAAGGGATTTAAAAGGAAAGTAAGCTTTATCATGTAAATGAACCAGTTCCCCACAAGTAGTATAACTATTATACATTATGGATATGTACTAATATTATACCACAGTATTGTCAAAGATAAGAAAAGACAGTCAAGACACAACAAAAATCGCTAAAATATAATTTTATGTACTCATAGTAAAGGAATTCTCCGTCTATACTATAATCATATCATAAAAATTGTGACATAATGTGCTTTTTGGGAATCTCTCTATAACGGGCTGGATTCAAACTCCTTAGGACTCTCAGACAACCTCCACTCACCAAGTCTGCGGTGTTTCTGAGCTGTTTCTGACATCCTGCAGCCGCAGCTGGAAGTACGACAATTGTTCAGCCTAATGGAGTCTACTTCCTGATTTAGAATCGAAGAGGAAATAATTATTAAGACTTGAAATTTAACGTGTACAACAGCTGTACATTTAAAAATGAAAAAAATTAATATGAAGACATTTAAGTCAAACATCTAACAATAACTGTTAAGAATGAATAATCAGCATTGCCTTGCAAATACCTAAATTTGGATTTTAAAGTCTTATGCAATGATTTTAATTAATGAGAAATATTCGTTATGTTTTTATTTGTTTGAGTTTCATATTAAAATATAGTTTAAATTATAATATATATATGTATAGATATATTCACACACACATACTGGGGGTGTATGTGTGTATAGTCTATATACATATGTAGCAACTATTAAAAATGGACACTAACAAAACAACAATGAATTTTTCTTTTTTTCTTTTTAGCTTTTCTGAACATTTATTACAAGATCAACAGTGTTTAACTTTTTTTTTTCTTCCCAATATCCTGCTCTGTGGCTTCTTTGCCTCTCTTCACCTGATGCCAAAGAGCTGGGCGTTGGCACGGGCTATGCGCAGACTGGCGAATGCCCTGAAGTTCTCTTCTTCCTCTGTGATGACCCTGGCTTTCTCCTTCTCGTAGATGTTCCTGATGGGCATCCCAGGCCCTGTCAGCTGGGGGGCCAGTTTGAGTTCTTCAGCAGAGCTGTTAACTTTTGGGGGGCTGATGGCTGCCTGGGGAAGAGGATGAGTGTGGAGTGGTACCCTCTCAGCCAACGCATGTTGGCCTGGAGGGACTCAGTGGATTTGTTCAGCCGCCTTGGGTCTGCCGAGATGCCAATAGTCTGGTCCACTTTCTCGTGAATACTAGCCACCCTTAGCTCCTCCAGACAGAAGCTCCTGCCGGCTCAGACCTTGGTGTGTCACCTCACCCTGGGACAGTGCCAGATGGGCTGAGTGGGTCCAGACGCAGGACAAGGGGCAATGCGGGGCGATGCGGGATGATGTGCAGGGGATGCGATGAGCTTTTGCATACGGGGCCTTGCGCCTGCGGATCTTCCGAGCTGGCTGATTGGACCACATAGCCACACACCTATGCTAGTCCTCATGGACATGCGGCTTCAGAATCGTGCCTTTCCAGCTGGGCACCATGCTGTCTGTTATGGTTTATGTCTTGTTGTCCCCCCAAAGCCTCATGGAGTCACTGGGCGGGGACTTCTAGAGTTTGAGACTTGATCCATGATCCCTGGGATTATAGGTTTTAGTACTGATGGGATTATGGGTGGAAGTACTTCTGGGATTATGGGTGTAGCTTAGGGCGGGAGCTAAGGCGGAGAGCCTGAATGTAATATAAAGAGAGACAGAGAGACAGACTGTAGCTCGAGCTGGTGCTGCTGCTCTGCTGCCCTGTTTGGTT
>PVJA010054130.1:0-11694 GCA_004027025.1 Myocastor coypus
AAAAAAAAAAAAGAAAAAAGAAAAAAGGAAAAAAAAAAAAAGAAAGATTCATGATTATGTTGACTATCACTCAGCAAAATAAATACTTATTAAGTTATAAGGATTGGTGGTTATGTTCCAAGGTTGGATGATACCAGTAGTATTTGGCAATAGACACCAACATGCTATGGTTTGGATATCTCCCAAAAGCTCTTATTGCAATATAGTTTCAATTTAAAGTTAGGAAAAAGGCAGAAAAGTGAATCCAACTGTGCTATTTGGAGATGTGGATGATATTAAGGTCAAGTAAAGCCACAACTTTTGGGTCTCAGAGAGACTAGACGTGTAAAGCAAAGAAGAGAAGCTTGAACTATCTTTTGTCTAGTGATGTAATGCCTCTACCTCAGGATGTGTGGAGAAATTCCACCAGGAAGAAGGTTCTCATAAGATCTAGTGTCAGCCTTCAGAGCTGTAAAGAAAACACTTTGTCTTTATAAATTATTCAATCTGTGACACCCTTTTATAGCAGTAGAAAACAGACCAAGACACAACTTTGTGAGTCAGCTCAAGACTAAAAAGTATAGCTTGGAATCTCAATCTTATATTAACAGGGTGTTGAATGTTGCAAGATGTTAGGAAAAGGATAATAATTTACTCACTTATCTTTGTGTAAATATGGCTACTTATCTGGAATTGTATTTGTATTAAAACTCATGACAACATCAGGAAACAGGATATATCCTATTCGTTATCAAATGCACAGTGGTGAGAGCTCTAATTCACTTCTCAATGCTTGTGCAGATAAAAATGTTGAAGATTTACCACATATATAAGAACTTAGTGTCCCATCTTTTATTTATTTATTTATTTATTTATTTATTTATTTATTTATCTTTTGGAGATAGGGTCTTATTATGCAGTTCAAGCTGGCCTTCAGCTCACTTTTATAGCCCAGGCTGGTCTCAAACTCGCACTGATCCTCCTGTCTCAGACTGCCAAGGGCTGGGATTACAAGCATGCACCACCATGCCAAGCTAGAGTCCCATCTTTAATAGCAAGACTACCATCCTAAGTCCCTTGGAACAGTGAGATCTGAAACCATTCCAGCAGTAGCTTACTGTTTACATAAACATAGCTTTATTATCCCAAAAGCTTCTTGTGAATGAATATGATATTGCAAATACTATGTGTCTTATTTCAGATTTACTTCCTGAAAATCCATTATCTGAGCTCTTCAGTAGCTCCTCAAAAGGGATCACTGAGCTGAATTTTACTCTTCAAGTTGCCATGCAAACCCTTACATTTCTGTGTTCACTACCTCAGCTATGATATTATAACCTTAACCTAATTCCTATCTGGTTCTAACATTGAAAGACCTGCCTTTAAAAGTAAATCCCCTCAAATGTACAGATGTCCTAAATTTATCCTGTCCACTCAAGTATCTGGCCTTAATATAATGTTCTCTTTTATTGCAGCAAACAATTTTTGTGTTGCTTGATAAGCAGGTGGGTTCTTCTCATGGTCTCTCTGGGAAGTCAGGAGGAGAGACTAGCAAGTCTAACAATAACCTTAGGAAAAAGGACATCTAGGAGAAAGAATAAGCTTTTTTTTTTTTTTTTAACATTGTCTCTCCAGGCAGGCTTCATTATTGAGTTAGAAGCAGAAGCATGCTCATGTCCACAAAGCTGCTCCTCTAGCAGCCCCTGCTTCCTAACTCCACGTGCATTCTGGTTCCTTGCATGCTACGTAGGGCCAGGCAGAGATACCGGCTCCTCCTCTCATCCCCATCTCCCACTGAACACAGCACAGGCTGGACCACATCATGACTGTGCAGGTGACCCATGCAAAGCAGTTAACACCCCACAGATCCTCCGCCCCCAGAGTTAGCCCAGCGATAACTTACCTACTGACAATGGAATTAAAGTGGATCACAAGTATGCATTTTCGAAAGTCCTCTTTTTATCCTTGTATGTTTTCTTTTTTTCTATGTAGAGCTTTGTCTTTATAGGACATTACGATCTGAAATACAAGTATTCTCATTAGCATGCATTTTGCCTTTAAGAAATCAAGAACACAGCTTATTAAAATTTTGCAAGACAACATGACTTCTTTGTTTCAAGTTATTTGTTGTGAAATAAATGTTGAGAGATGCTTCAGCCAAGTATATTGGATTTTTCTCCCTGAAACAATGAGTTGGATAGAAGCCTGAAAATATAAGCATAATTTTTACTCAACAGAATGAGTGCTAATTTGACTTTTAAATTTAAATTTACTCATTTATTACAGTACCTTCATCAAATATTCAAATGCCTATCAAGTTTGTATTGCATAGTTTTTAATAGGAAACAAATACTGAGCTTGTATCAGTGAAAGAAAGACTACTATACAATTCTTATTCTGTTTTGACCTCCTCTTCCGTATTACTACCTCTCAAGTATCATTTTCCATTATGCTTCTGTTGTTAGGTATACCAGTTTTCTCTCAGTATGGTTGGCTTGAGCTGAAGTATTGAGCTTGCATTCATTAACTTTTTCTAAAAGGAAGTTCTAGCTTAGAACTTATCCGTGACAATCAAATTTGTCTTCTGAGTTTTGTATTAATGCAAATGTTGGCTTCCTCAAAAGTACACTCCTGTTCAATAAAAAATAACTTGGAGACATTGACAGCTTTTAGAAAGTTCTGATCCAAAATTTTTTTGTTGACATCACAGTCGCTAAAATTTTAGATAACAAACCATTATAAGGAAATTCATTTTCAAACACAAGCTAAATAAGTCTTTAGGGAATAATCTTTTGCATTAAAAGTGTCCTTTGAAATACAATTTATTGTACTACTAACAAAAATTTTTAATCTGCAATTGGATGTTTCAAACATGCTAGGATTTTAAAATGCAACTTATAGTCCTCTGGTTTGTAAGAATCGTCAGAGAAACATATGAGGAGCAAAAGCATCGAGAAACACTATTAGCATTAACTCTAGTGTTCTACTTAGCTCGTTCATTTGATTTTAGCAGAAATGTACTAAAAAATGAGAACAAGTAAGTGCCATTTTCCTTTCTCAATTTTTTGAACCTGAAAACCCTGAGAAAATTAACTAAAATCTATTCTATCATTAGAGAATTTTACCTAATTTTATTAGAATTTTTAAATCTCTGTCTCTCTCTGCATCTGTGTGTTTCTTTGTACCTTTTTGTCTCCGTCTCTGTCTCCATTTCTCCCTCCCTCTGCCTCCCTCTCTCTCTATCTCTCTGTCTCTGCTCTCTGTCTCTCTGTCTCTGTCTCTGTCTCTCTCACAAACACACACACACACACACACACACACACACACTCACACACACCCCACACATAAAAAGCATTATTGCTTCTCATCGTACACTGCCCTTCCTAGCTTCTCTAAGGCATGGAATATTTTGTTTCCTTTTTTACTGCATCTTCTTTTGGTTAGTGCCAGCAGTAGAAAGTCACTTCCTTGCTTTTGAAATTATGTTGTCTGCCTCTCGCTTCATTTCTCTGACAGAAATAATAGTACAAAGCTGGTGTGTAGGGGGGATGTGGGTATGTTCAAAATATGTTATTCACATTGCATCCCAATATTTTGTAAAATTAAGAATAATAACAATAAGTAATAATAATAGAGACTTTTCTTTGTGCTCACTTATGTTTGTAAGTTCCTAAAGACTTTACATGTGATAGTTTAGGGAATTCAGTCCCCATACAGGATGTGTGATTATGTGCATTTGTGTTCCTGTGTGTGTGTGTGTGTGTGTGCGCGTGCGCACGCGCACACCTGTGCATGCACACTCTGGGTCCTTATCTCCTTTACTAAGGCTCCCTCCTTTATCAGACTCTAATCAGGCTCCTCCGAGCCCCACTTTCCTAGTCCTCATCCCTGGGCGCTCTCTTTAGCACACGTAAGTCAGACTTGGCATAAATCCCACTGTCAGTTTAAAGAACACCTGTCCTCGACATCTGATCAAATTCATCACTACCACGTTGTCTTGCCTTTAGAAAGAACCCTAAATCAGTTTAGCAAGAATTCACCTAACCATGAAACTGGATATGGTGGCACATGCCTGTAATTCCAGCACTTGGGAGGCTGAAAAGAGGAGGGTCACTACGAGTCTGATCTATCTAGTGAGACTCTGTACAACGTGCAGACCCTATCCTAAATGCAGAAAGAAGAAAGAAGAAAGAAAGAAAGAAAGAAAGAAAGAAAGAAAGAAAGAAAGAAGGAAAGAAAGAAAGAAAGAATTCACCTAATCTTACTATCTCTCCCTGTTGATAGATTTTTATATCCACTGATCTACATATTGTACTCATTCGCTGGGCATGTCGAGCTAGCTTTGCAGCATTGGGAGTTGAGCCCTGTCTCTTCCTTGCTGGGATAATTTGGGGTCTGGGCCAACAACCTGGAATCAACCATCCCTACCGTTTTAATGCATTAGAATATTGCTTCATTGAAAGTATTCACAATTCTTCCTTGACTCCCGTTCTGGATTCCATCATGAAACATCAGAAATGTTACACTATACGTGTTCAGACCTTAGTGCCTGCTGACATCTTGTGACTATCTATCTATCTATCTATCTATCTATCTATCTATCTATCTATCTATTTTTAAAGTTTTTATTTTATTTTATTTATTTTATTTCTTATGGCCAGCTCAGCCTGCCCTGTGGGTGGGTGCTGGCGCAGCATGTGGTGCCAGGATCGAACCACGGTCCCTATGGTTGCCTAAGCTTGCCTATGCAGGCGCTTTATACCACTGAGCCATCTCACCAGCCCTATTTATTTATGTATTTATTTTGGTGGTTCCCCAGATTGAACTCAGGACCTTGCATTTGCCAGGCAAGTCCTTTTAATTTGCATGTGCACAAGGAGGTGGCGACGCGGATGTGGTCCAGGCATGAAGCCTACCTCAAAGCGCGGCTACCGAGCGTGCTGGGCAGAGAATGGATGCACTGCTTCCCCGCTCCACAGCTTTCAGCCCGTCTCCTGTCCTCCTTCATGGGACGGTGTCTTGGGTGTGGCACATGGGAGCGTGTTTCAGTCCCAGAATAAGAGCAAGGGAACATTTATTTATCCAAACCAGAGAGCAGAAAAGGACTGAATGCTAAAGCAAATCAGGTGTCAGAGTGTGGGCCCTGGATTCCATGAATGAAAGGTGAAAAGCCACTTTCCCTGGCATCTAGAACGTGATCGCCCATGGAGTGTCCAAGCTTCTCCTCATTCCTCTGTTCCCTCCCTCTTTTCTCCCATGTTTCATTCTCTTATCACACAGCTGACCACTACACCACTTGTCTAAGCTGCCGTTTGCTGCCTTCTCTGTGCTCTCACAAATGTTTTGTGTCTACTCTTTCAATAATTTTCTACAGCATACTCAGATATCAATATCATACTCATTTCACTCAGGCACATGGTGTAGGTGGAGAATAAGTGACATATTCACTGTCGCATAGCTAATAAGCCAGTGAAGCAAAATTTAATCTGTGTCCCACTTAAAGCACACTCTTTTGGTAAAACTCACTACATTTTTTTTTTGTGTGTGTGATATTTGGAATTGAACTCAGGACCCTACACTTGCCAGGCTGGTGCTTATTCTACTGAGCTATCTCCCCAGCTCCTCAGTCATTACTTTTTAAAAAGCACTTTGTGTTTTTAAAATTTAATAACCTCATTCTCCAAGGATCTGGTTAATGTGCTCTCAGGAGACCTGGGCTGGGACCTGCTACTCTTCACGTGATGAGATAGATGTTCCTGGTGTGATTTCTTGGCTCATGCCTTGAGTAATGTTCGATATTCGGATTCAATTTGAGTATGAATTTGAGATGGGAATATTTCACAGATAAGGAGTATACTCACAATTCTCCTTTGTCCTAGTACAGGTTCACAATAAAAATGATTAATGTTTCCCTAAATTCTTTTCGGTTTGTTTGATCTAAAACTTCAAACTTTTTGATACCAATAGAATTCCCTTAACAATTTCTCCCTCAAGATCTTCGTTTAGATAGCAATCTCAGATGTACCATTTTTTGACTTTGGCCTATCCATCAATTTCTTCACTCCTCTGAACATTTTTTTCTTTACCTTTTCTGAAAGTATTTCAATTTACCTAGAATTTTGGGCACCAAAAGACAAAGAACTGCACGTTGTATTCCAGGTGCAAGTCTATCACTCATTTGGAAACTGCTGTCACACCGTGTCCACCTGTTCTGTGACATGAGTGATACGATCTCTCTCAGTATTGAGTCCAAAAGGATTCTGCATCATTTTGTGGCTGAGCTATATTGAAGATTTCTATCTAATTTGACATTGCAATTTACAACCTCAAATATCTGTGATACTTCAAAGGAACTAATTTACATCTTTGAAGCTGAATGGCATGTTTTTTCCTATGCCGCGCCTTTCATCCCCCCTCCTTTTTTGGGGGGGTACTGCTGTTAGCACACAGCCATCTCCATTTTGTAATTTGGATTGATTGGTTGTTGGTGAGGAAGGCTTTCATTTTCCTTACAGCTTGTGTCACGATACCAAGGCAAAAACATACTTTATACCCCCCCCAAATTCCCTGGATTGAAATGAGGAATCTCAAGGGCCAGAATTTTAAATAGGTAATTAATAATACAAGGTGATAGGGCCTTTGATTTTGAAAGTCCCTCTGAGGCAAGTTCAAAACAATTTAATGCTAAATGATTGGTTAAAGCATTTCAAAAGGAGTTTAGAAAATCTTATAAAACTTTTAATTTGAAAAAAAAAATTTTTAACCTTTCACTGTCCACTGTAATTGTGGTCACTTTAGTTGAATCAAATGTCCCTTTTGAAGTACTTTAGTCAGATCCCTGGTAAGCTAGGAGAAAAAGGACTGGCCCCTAGTTGTGTCGGTAGCATTATGTAGGGATCTTTTCCTAAAGACAAGATCTCCCCGCAATTAGATTTACAGATATTTATGGAACAGTAGTGTCTGTATGGAGGAAGCTTGTTCCTCAGATTCTAGCTAAAATTTCATGAGTTGACCTTTGAAAGGATGAGCCTAGTAAAGGTGTCGTAACATCGCTCAACAAAGACAACTGGGAAAGTCTGCTTAAGAAGATGTAGTTTGGGTATGTATGTGTGTGTGTATGGTGTGTATGTGTGTGTGTGTGTGTGTGTGTGTGTGTGTGTGTGTGTGTGTGAGAGAGAGAGAGAGAGAGAGAGAGAGAGAGAGAGAGAGAGAGAGATTTAAATTCTTTTAATTTAAGAAATGACCTCTTGAGGGCCTGCGGTATAGCTCAGTGGACTAAGCACTTGCTTAGGGAAGCCCAGTGGCCAGCTTTCATTTCCTGGACCTGCCTGCTGCATCGACCTTGCTCTAGAGTGTGCTGAGCTAGCAGGGGAGTCTGGGCGTGGTGGTGCCCGCCTGTAATCCCAGCAATGGGAAAACTGAGAAATGCATTGTTCCTATCTAGACAAGTTAACAAATATCAGGTGAGCTAAACCTCTGGAAAGCAAGTAGTTTTTACCTGTATTACAGCTCTAGTCTTAATTTTCAACTTCGTGCCAATGAAAGCTTGCAGGAGAGAAAGAAAAAAAAAAGGCCTTTTTTTTGAGTAATGAAAAGGCCCTCGTAAGGTTAGGGTAGAATTGCTTGTATTTGATAGGAGTGGGTAAGATACGATACCATAGGTTTTTGTTTAGGAAAGCTTGATATGACAAATCCAATGGGATTTATTTACTTATAAATTATGAATTATAAAATTGAACTTCCAGAATTATGAAAGAGTATACATAAAGCTTTAATAACAATGTTTTCTTGGAGAAAATTATGGAGAGGGCATGCCTGAAAGACTGCCCATTTCAGGTAGATTCCTGCAATTTGAAATTGAAACCCATCTTGCTCATAACATTTGCTTAAGTGTTATCATAAACAAAATATGTAGAAAGAAAGTTGTAAATTAACAATGGACTAGAATGCATTGAGACAGCTAGCATGTTACTGATACAGTCTGACGTGGTGGCACAGTGACACACCCATAATCCAGTGGAGGACCTTCTTTGGTCTTTCAAATATGGTTTCCATTGCATAAATGTGGTGCCTACAGGTAATACTACATGACAGTTCAGGGTATTGATGTTATCACACAAGGTCTCCAAGTTCTGAAGCTATTCCAATATGAGTAATGTTTTTAAATTATCTTTTTATGGTAATTTACCTTAAGTGCTAACAGTGTAAAATTATACAAATCATAATACTAATACTAATACTAACACTAACACTAATACTAATGACTAATATTTTGGGATGCTTACCAAGGCATTTATCATGCTAGATATTTTACATAGCAATGCATAATTTAATCTTCACAAAACCTTGTGAATTAGGTATGGTAAGTCTACTTTATTGATGAGGAAATTGAAGCTAAGAAAGCTAAGTTGTCAAAAGGTAGTTACACAGCTAATCAAGGATTTCATTCTTCATTTTTCTGATCTCACAATCCATATACATATATAATGTATGCTTTTTATTTTTTGGTACTGGGGATTGAACTCTGGACCCTGTGCTTGCTGGTATATGGTTTTCATGATTGTCAAAATCCCTGTGCCATCAGAACAGTCAGTTGTATGTAACCAGAAACTTATAATAATGCTAAGTCCTATAGAAGAAACAAAAGTTACAGAGTTTCTTATAATCAAGTCCATCATTTTACTAGGGCTGGTACCTTTACACTATAACTCAGATATAAATCTATCCCACCTGCTATCACAAGGAACAAATCATTATTTCAGGACACAGTGGACAGACTGAATTCAATGGGAATGATTTTAAAGAAAATAGGCACTAAAAATGTTATGTAGGGACTATTTAAAAGTCAGTGGTTAGATAATTGTAGGTAGAGGAACAGCTAATGAAACTAGAAATAGATGAAAGGTGAATTTTAGCAGAATTATTTAAGCTTTGGTGGAGAATTAGAGACATCAAGATGTTTTCATGGTCCTGTGACAAAATCAGATCTATGTTTTAGGAGGACATTTAGTTGCTCACAGTGTGGAGTGGCTGGGAGAAATACAGGGAGTCCAGGTAAATCACAAAAGCAGATCAACTGCTCTTTTAACTGTGACCAGAATAGACAGTGACCGTGTTCATTTGTGGCTAATCCTGGCAATTCATACTGCAAGTTTCAAAAATATCTTATTTATGCTTACTCACACTTGAAGTAATTAATTTCTAATGTACAGCAGCCTCTAATTCTCCTTGTATTTGAGACATAAGGTGCCTCATGAACTAAAATGACCTAAAATTTGTGAATTTCACATAGCAATTTTATCTTGATCTATAGTTTATTCTAAACATTTTAACAGAATACTATAATCCTCATTCCTGGAATTTTGAAAAATTGTTATGTCATGCAAATGACAATATAATGAGAATAGTTTAAAGGGAGAAAAATGGGCCAGTAAGATGCTATTTTTTTTTAAAGAAAAACATAATGAAACAAGACACTTTCATTAGAATTCTTGAAGAAGTTATTCTTTTTTGAGAAAGGAAGGGATGTGTTAGATGGCTTATTGGGTCACTTTCAAACTTAAGCTTCCATGGATTTGATTCAGAGACAGGAAAAGTTGTTTTATGTTGTGACTGATGGCTCTTCAAGTCATTGTTTTTCCTTCTGCCACCAAAAAGAAGATTCTTGCAAATATAAGATGTTTCCTGCAGACTTTTGGCTGTGCAGACTTCCAGTGATGAATACACCCCACAGCACTGCTATTTAAGATGGTAAATCAACCAAACTTCCATCTTTAAAATTCTAGAGATATATTGCGTACAACCTTCAACTATTTTATACATAGGCCCAGACCTCTCTGAGATTCCACAAGAAGCCCAGATCAAAACACTAAAGAAAATCATTTAATTTACTGAAAACTCTTTTGAAACATGTTTTATAGATTTTCAATAATCATGGAGTTTTATTTATTTATTTATTTATTTATTTATTTTCTGTCTTTTTGAGACAGGGTCTCACTATGCAGTTCAGGTTGGCCTTGAGCTCACTTTTGTAGCCCAGGCTGGTCTCGAACTCACAGCGATCCTCCTACCTCAGCCTCCCGAGTGCTGGGATTACAGGCGTGCGCCACCACGCCCGGCTGGAGTTTTATTTATTTCCAGTCTCTTAATTGTCACTATCTGCATAATTTGCTAAGAAAATATTCAGTGTTGACAAAGTACCTCTGGAAATATATCAGGACAGGTACTATGAGGGGATTTGCCTGCTACTGAACAATTACATCTTGCAAAAATTAGTGTGTGTGTGTGTGTGTGTGTGTGTGTGTGTGTGTGTTACACTCATAGACTGTAAGGGAGATTATTAAGGTTCTATAGGAAAATAGAATCAGTTAAAAGTGTGTGTGTGTGTGTCCATGTGTGTGTGTGTGTGTGTGTGTGTGTGTGTGTGTGTGTGTGCGTGCAATGATGCAAGCATATTTACAGGATTTACAGGATCAGAGGCTAGAGAGTCCACCACAGTTGTGCACAGATGGCAGAAGTGGAGGATCTAGCAGCTGCTCAGCCTGAGAAGCGGACGTCTCTGAACAAGTGGGACCAAGGCGGCTGTGCCACTCTGAGACCAATGCCCTAGAAGCTCCTTGAGGAGTTGCTGGAGTGAATTTTCACTGAAACTTTGAAAGTGGAGTCTCAAGTTGACAGATTAGGATAGTCGCACAAGATACATTTGTTCAAGCAAAATCAAGCTTGCAATGGCAGGATATCATCCTCCTCCTTGCCCTTGGTGTTCTGTCCAGGATGCCTGCCTACCACACAGTATATATGCTAAGACTGTCCTAATGCTGGGCTACCTGGATGTGTATATTTACCAACCATTATTTGTAGCTTTCTGAAGCCAGAAGGGCATAGGAAGGACTGGGAAAGCAGGTCAGAAGACTCTGGTCACGCTGAGGTTGTTAGGCTGAACATTACAGCATCTCTTAACATCAGCCTTTCCAACATAAAGTCATCTGATATAAGAAATTGTCAAGGTCTGCTTAGTGTAAAGTCATTTGGATTTTTGGTGAGTTGTACATAAGGCTAGGAACTACTAAGGAAGATTTGTGAGTGTCTGTGTGTGCACGCATGTGTGTACGTATGTGCCTGCGTACCTGCACGCAGTGGAGAATTCTTCCCATGGAGGACTTTTTGATGGTGGCTTAAAGAATAAAACAATACAAACTGAAACCTTCCTCATGGTTTGAAAAGAACCCCAGATGGAACATAATCATTTACACATATAGAAAGGGAGGCTCAGAATTAGCGAGCAATCCAGTAATACTCCCCTGTATAATCTTTGAAGGTCAGAACTTTGTTTTGTACTTGTCCCCCCCCCCCCGCCCCGCATATGACACAGCTAGTGGAAAATGCTCAGCATGTCCTTGTTGAAATGAACTATATCAAAGGTGGAGACACTCCACGCGTGGTCAGATAACTCTGCTGCCTTTCTCTTCCCATAAAGGAGTGTCTTCGGAGGGCACCGAATCACAGGTGGGATGGTTTCCTTTATGATAAATGATAACACTATTTGTCAAAGTAGCCAAGTAAGCCATTGTGAAGAGTGTGTACTATAGAAAAAGCTTGAGCTATGAGGGTGATGATTGATTTAGAGCAAATGTAAATAAAACTCAAGTGGCTCTTAGGGCTCTACTGTGTCCTGCTCGGGCCAGAGTTTCTTGTGCTCCATTCAGATACTGCCTG
>PVJA010054131.1:0-11694 GCA_004027025.1 Myocastor coypus
AAAAAAAAAAAAAAAAAAAAAAAAAAAAAAAAAAAAAAAAACTATTGCGAGGCAGGTAGTTAGATGTTAGCAAACCTGCAGGACAAAAGACCTCTGTCATTTAGCTTGAACCCCTGTCAGAACCGTCAGGACATCAGTCATTGCTCTTGTTAAATGAAAGTTATAGGAGGCTGTTTGAGGCTCAGCTACTATATGGACTCCACCTGTCCAGAGGTCAAAATAAGGTCACTTGGGCCCAGGAGATAGCTCAGCGGTCTAAGCACCTGCCTGGTAAGTGCAAGGACCTGACTTCCATCCCCAGTACCACATGCTTCATGAGCCAGCCCTGAGCTGCACCAGCCTCTGAAACTGGGTGTGGTGGCGGCATACACCTGTCATTCTAGTGCTGGGGAGGCTGAAATAGGAGGATTTATACAAGTCTAAGCTATGTGGTGAGACTCTGTGCCAAATAAATAAATGGAGTCACTTATACTAACGTTCAGTGCCACCAAACCAAAGCTGATTTCACCAGTTATAGTTGAGTAAAAACAACAAAGACTCTAACATATAACACAGAGCCCTTTGTGAGGTCTCAGACCTAACGTGATCCCAAGAGCTCAGTGACATTTGAATACGCGTAGCACTCCTGGGTGCTGTGGCCAGCATCCAATGACAGCAGAAAGGGAGGCTTTTTTTTTTTTTTTAATTTAGTTTCTTATTTAGTGGGGGCATAGCACTCTTTAAACACCCTCTCTCCCTAGGCTGAGACCTAATTTAGATGATTTTATGATCAAGTACCTATTATGGTTTGTGTCTAGTTGTCCCCTCAAAGCCTGATATAGTCATGGGGTGGTCCGCCGGCTTGCTGGGGAAAAGCCCCTTTCCCATAGGGAGGATGCCTATGGCCTCAGAGCTTTCCTTTGGGGGAGCAGAGCTGTCCTTGGAGCTCTTGTTCTACAGAGCAGAAAAGCACCATAGGTGATGCTTCACAATTTTGGAAGCCTTCTGACTAGAGAGAACAGGGAGGCAAGTTGGTACATAAGGAATTATTTCCTTTCTTTTTAAATTTTTATTGGTGCGTGTTTTCAGCACATAATGATTGCATTTGGGGTAGGGAACTGGTACAAGTACACGGCACATCTGTCTCCCTGGAGTTATTATTTCTTTTTCTCAGTAAGGTTGAGATTTCTTTTTTTTTTTTTTTTTCCTTTGAGGCAGGGTCTCGCTATGCAGTTCAGGCTAGCCTTGAGCTCACTTTTGTAGCCCAGGCTGGTCTCGAACTTGCACCAATCCTCCTGCCTCAGCCTCCCGAGTGCTGGGATTACAGGCGTGCGCCACCACGCCCGGCTGAGATTTCTGATCTTGAGAGGAAAATGAAAGTGTTACCAGCCACTCAGGTTCCTTTGCTGGCCACTGACCTTATCAAAAGAAACCATATATTTTGGTAAAAGGAAGAATTTGTTCAAAGCCAACTCCAAGGAGACAGAAGGGTGGGTTTGCCTCAAATCAATCCCTCTGTACAGGTGGGTAAGGGTGTTTTACAGTGAGAAACAGAGGCAGGGGCAGCACAGAGAGGCAGTGCACAGCTCCATGCTCCGTGTCACTACGCGTCACCATGGACTCCTTGGCCCCTTTCTAGTGGGAAGGGTGCTGGGTTCCCAGGTCCTGGGGCTGTGCCTGCATACTCTATCAAGTCCAGGCTGAGGAGAGGGAAGGGCGGTGGTTATGTGTTCAGTGGGAGGAAAGAAAACCTAACATTTAAAGTTCTGTTTTTCAGTGCCCTTATCATTTCAGCCTTGCTTATGTCAGTATGAAAACCTGAGGGACCTGAGGTGCACATTGGCCGGCTGGCTGGTGTCGGGTTGCTATGCAGAGGCCACAATGCTTGGTCCTGTGCTAGAAGCTGCGATGGCCAACATGAGAGGGGGTTTCTGGGAGACGGCAGAGCAGGAAATGAAAAGGACTCCGCATCTCCAGGATTTGGCATCCGGATGTTGGAAAATAACAACTTGGGGGAGAAAATAAAGAGAAATAGATCCCTGGGAACCAGGAAGGATCTGACAGGAAAATCAAAAGCCACAGAGAAACTAAACAGACAGAACACAATGCAGAAGGGAAGAGCCTGTACTTTCTTCCTGGCTCCCAACTCAAAGTCAGAAGAAAAGGGAGACTGAACTGACAGTGAGGAAGTAAAAGCTAAGGACTCCAGAGGGCCTTAGGGGAGAGAGGTGGCGGTGCGTGCTGTGGTCCTCGGGACCTGCGCCAGATTCTGCTTCTGCATGAATCTGACCACAGGCAACAGCCAGGGAGTGACTCCAGTCCAAGCAGCCCCACGTTCCTGAGAGATGGCATGGCCAGATGCCATTTGGGGGAAACACGGACTGGACCTGCGACCCAGAGCAGCTGCGGGACTGGCTTTACTTCAGGGCTCCCATGGATACATTCCCCCAGCGACTGGCTGAGACACCGCTGTTATAGACCACCAAGGTCACGGTGTGGCTGGAAAGAGACTCTCTGAGGTGTCTGAGCGAAAGGACACTGGGCCCATGGCCCTGGCCAGAGGCCACCCAGCCTGAGCACATCTTTGCCCAGCTCCTCCTGCCTGTTGGTGCCTGTCTATAGTACAGACCTGGGGTCTGACTATGCCTGCGGGAGTAGGGACACCTCTTAACTCAGACACCACCTCCAAATCATAAGGCCTGGAAGAAGCCACGCATTCAAAAATCATGAAGAAACAAAACAAAATGTGTATCTGGGGGCCTGAGCAGAACGAGGGGACCACCAGCAAAGGTCAACTCAAGCAGCTGTAGACATACAAAACAACAACAAAAACCCCAGAGAAATTTCTGTGTGTATGTGCGTGTGTGTGTGCGTGCATGTGTGTGTGTGTGTGTGTGTGTGTGTGTGTTTTCTCTCTTCTTCACCTGTTTTTTGAGTTTGGGGGATGTTTCCTTGTTGCAGGTAGAGAAAGGCAGCTCAAGGCTGTCTGGAAGCTTTCTACATGTGAACATGTCTGGTAAATGGCCAGGACAGATCTTCTGAGAGAGATCTTGAAAAGCAAAGCAAAAGCCCTGAAACTTGGGGCTTTTGAGAGAGCTCAGCAGACTAAGAGCCCTGCTTAGGCAAGAACAGAGACGAGGTTCAATCCCCAGCACCACATGCTGTGCACACCCTGGGCATGGTGGTGCACACCTGTAATTCTAGTACTGGGAAGGCTGAAAACAGGAGGATTCTCATGAGTCCAAGCTATTTAATGAGACCCTGTACCAAATACATTAAAAAAAAAAAAAAAAAGAACCAGAATTCACAGGAGTCGAGTAATTGGTATTTATTTCTTTTCTTTTCTTTTTAAAGAATTTTTTATTTTATTTTTCTTTTTTTGGTCTTTTTTAATTTTTAATTTAATTTTATTTTTTTCTTGTTTCAGAACTTTTGTTTGTTTGTTTATTTATTTTCATGGCTGGCTCAGCCCGCCCCAAGGGCAGGGCTGGTGCAGCATGTGGTGCCAGAGATCAAACCGCAGTCCCTGAAGCCGCCCAAGCTTCCCCAAGCAGGCGCTTTAGACCACTGAGCCATCCCGCCAGGCCCCTGAGCCACCCTGCCAGGCCCCCCTTTTTTTTTTCTTGTTTCAGAACTTTTGTTTGTTTATTTATTTTTATGGCCGGCTCAGCCTGCCCTGTGGGCAGGGCTGGCGCAGCATGTGGTGCTGGGGATCAAAGCACCGTCCCTGTAGCCGCTCAAGCTTTCCTAAGCAGACACTTTAGACCACTGAGCCATCCCACCAGCCCTATTTCTTTTCTTATATATTAACTTTTCATATTGTACACACTTATAACCTGCACCCCACTGATCACAGATGATTGTAAACTTAAGCGTGTTTCTTGCTTCCAAATTACCCTTTTGGAAAGTGGAAAGGAGGGAGGAAAGGCCACCGGGACTCACTGATAGCCTCTACGTACATGGCCAGGCAGGCCCACCTAGGCCACGGAACAGGCTTGCAGCCAGGCTGAGATGCCCGGGTCACACGCTGTGTTGATTTTTCCTTGCAGAGCTTGGGATTCAACCAGAGCTGCCTGCTGAGCAACATTCCCAGCCCTTTCTAAGCTATTAAAAATTTTTTTTGAGACAGGGGTCTTGCTAAGTCACTGTTGCTTGCCTTAAAGAGGTGTACGGAGAATGGAGTGAGGGGAAGAAAGGGCGATGACATGAACAGGGCCAGGGTACAGGGGAGGTGGCAGGACCATGCCACCAAGATGCCGACCGGGGAGATAGCTCAGTGCCTGCCTGGCAAGTGTAGGGTCCTGAGTTCAATCCCTGGTTCCTAGAACAAAACAAAAACAAACAAATAAACAAAAAAAGAACAAAACCTTCCCTCATGACAGCCTCTTCCGTGTCCACACCTTGCCGTGTGTGATTAAAGTAAACCCAGGTATATTTTAGGGCAGCAGCTTCCTTCTCTCCCTCCCTCCCTCCCTCCCTCCCTCCTTCCTTTCTTCCCTTCCTTTTCTTTTCTTTCTTTCCCTCTTCTCGAGACAAGGTCTTGTTAAGTCACTGAGCTGCCCAGGTAGAGTTCCAACTTTCCATCTCCCTGCCTCGGCCCCCAGGGTGCTGGCATTACTGGTATGTGCCACCAGGCCCACCACAGCTCTTTCTGTATGCATCATACAGAGGACTGGACCAAGGGCAAACCCGGGCTGTGGCGCTGCCCTCTGCTCTGCGCCAGTCTATCGTCCACAGCCCTAACAGATGCCTCAAAGTCTCCTTTCAGCTCATGGTTGTGTGGTTCCAGTCTGACATCAGCCGGACCCGCTGCTCTTAGGCCCTTGCTGGGCAGGCTGGAGGGCACCGGTGGGAACGCATGGCAGAACAAACCCTCTCACCTCAGGCCAAGGAGGGAAAGAGAGGACGAGCCCAAGCTTCCCTGTCCCCTTCAAGGTGTGCCCCTAGTGACTTCCCACGAGTGCCACCTCTTAAGGCTCCATCGTCTCCTGACGGTGTCACCCCAGGCAGCAAGGCCTTTCGGGGAAACTTGAGAGCCAAACTGTACCACCTCGAGGCTTCTGAGGCCTGAGTGGGGACCTGGTTCTCTCTCCCCAGGGAAGCCTTAATGTCCTCCCACTCTGGCAGCCTTTTCTGCTGTAGGGTGGGAGCTTGTTGGAATGACAGGCTTCTGAGAGGAAAGAACAAGTCTCAGGACCAGAAATCTCTCCATGTCCAGTTAAAAAAAAAAAAAAAAAAAATGTGGACAAGGCTCTGTGGGGTCCAGCATTGGCAGAAAGAGCCTGAGGCCAGGGGTGCGTCGGGCCCTGAGATTTGCGCCTACTCTGTGGGCCCCTATGAAATGCAGTGAGTCTTACTCTGACCCACCAGACACCACCATGCAAGGCAGATATTCTGTTCGTGTTTGTGAGCTGGTAGAACAGGGGCAGTTCCGTCAGCCCAGGGCTCTTGGATCCCAACAGCGCTGTCACCCAGAATTCTTTCGCTTTTTCTCCTGTGGATCTTGTTTCAGAGCCTTGATTATACCTGGCTCTATGTATTCACTTGTTTCAGAACTATTGTTTGTTTGTTTATTTATTTTTATGGCCAGTTCAGCCTGCCCTGAGGGCAGGGCTGGCGCAGCATGTGATGCCGGGATCGAACCACGGTCCCTGCAGCTGCCTCAGCTTTCCTAAGCAGGCGCTTTAGACCACTGAGCCATCCTGCTGGCCCTGTATGTATTCACTTGGTATTTCATATTTTACATTTTTTATTCCACCATGGCTTCTCCTCCCCACTTTACTAATCCAGGACATTCACAGCTGAGGACTTTCCCCTCGCACTAGGTAGGCAGTGTCCGTGTCCTCGCTTGAGTGCGGGTTCAGTGTAACACAAAAGGAAAAAAAACGTCATAGGGATGGAAAAACCAAGCCGCCTGTGCGGAGAAGCCCACACACGCCCAGCGGTTGCCTGCAGGTCCTCGGCAGACCCCACCTGGGAGCCACTCACGCAGCCCCGTTCTGTAAGCCTGGCCACAGTCAGGCGCCTCAGCGGAAGCCCAGGGCCACCAGACGGCCTCCCCGTCAGGGGACAGCTGCAAGCCCCGGACTGTGACTGCTCCTTCCAACTACGCTGGTGCCTCCTTGGCATCCACTCAGGTGTGAGGAGGGCCACCCTTCTACTTCCACTAGCGGTTTCCCCAGCAACTGGCCCCACCCTGAGGCTCTACAGGAGCCACCAAGATTTGCCTTCTTAGGACAAAAGGTGCTCCCACCTCAGCAAATTCCAAGGGCTTTAGGCGCTCTGGGTGGGCTGCTCCTGTCATACAGGAAATGATGAACACCAGAAGAGGTCAAAGCCAAGTGTCTGAACAAAGGCTGAGCCTGGGGCCCCACACGGGGGTCTTAGCAAGCTCTGGGCCAGGACAGGGGAGCAGAGGCCAAGTGTCTGCCTCCTGTTCTGTCACTGTGTTGTCCAAGGTCAGGCAGCTGTCCTGAACACAGCCGCACTTCTTGAAGCTAATGTGCACCTGGTTTGAGAAGCTGTGCTCCAGGTTAAACACCACCCATGGCACCAGCTGGCACGGGCCTGAGGTCTTCGCAGCATCAGGCTCTGTCGCCATGCTTTGGTGCCTGACGTCACTGGATGCTCACCATGGCCCCAGTGAGATTCTGAATGTCCCTGATGGAGAACGGGTAAGAGATGGCAGCACACAGGCCTGGACCTCAGCAGCTGGAAAGACAGGATCCTTCCTGTCTGTGTGTCTTAGGGACATGATCTCACGTCTGCATCGAGGGTGGCTACACACTGGGCATCACTGGGAAATAGCTGAGCGAGGAGAAGCCCGCCTCGGTTTCCTGCCCAGAGATGCACTAGGGACCCAGGGCAGGAACTCAGGATGTCACACAGTAGGTGTCATGAGCTGTCACAGAGAATGCTGTGAACGGTAGGGCCCGAGGCTCAGGCAGGAGAGAGCTGTGGGGAAACAGCTCCAGGAGTTCCTGCAGGCTGCCTAGAGACTTCCGCTGAGCCATACAGACGCAGAAAGAGCTCTTGCTCCAGGCCGTGAGCAGCCCAGAAAGTCTAAGGTGGCGATTCCCACAACTCCACAGGAGCCCCGGCTGGCCAGACCGGGAAGGTCTTTCTGGTCACTTGGAGGATTCAGTGCCAGTCTCTGGAGGGCACATCTTCATTGCTGAGGCCAGATATTCTTAAGAGAAAGAGACTGAGAATAGTTCAAAGAAGCTTTCAAAAGCCTCAGAAGATCAGATTGATCTGCAGGTAATTTAATTAAAAACCAGAAAAAACAAAGAAAGAAAGAACTTAAAAAGGCCCAACTTTGTTTAAATCCAGCAAGGACATGTTAGAAATAAATAGCATCCAACTGAAAATCATCCTACAGACCAAGCAGAAAAACATGAGCCATGGTCATAAGAAAAGTCAGCCATGAAGAAAAATGGAAAGGGAGTAAGGAGAGAAATAGAAGATATTCAGAAACTAGAACATCTTAAATGAAAACAGCATCAAATATAATTTCTACGAAATGAAGAATGCAGGCAAAAAGAGCAACTGACTTCACAATGGAAACAGTCCGTGAGGCGCAAGAGAGGAAGCTCAAGGACAAAGCGCACAGAGAGCAGATGCCGCAGCCTTGGGATAGGGCCAGCGCTGCATCCTCGTTTTCTCCACTGGGACGGGAGAACAGTCTCGAGAAGGAGGGAGGGTGATGGCTTTGAAATGCTAAAAGACTTCTTGGCTGGGCACGGTGGTGTACACCTATAATCCCAGCACTAGGGAGGCTGAGGCAGGAGGATCAATGTGAGTTCAAGACCAACCTGGGCTACAAAGTGAGCTCAAGGCCAGCCTGAACTGCATAGAGAGACTCTGCTCAGAAAGAAAACAGAGGAACACACCAGAAAAAACAAACCAAATGAACACAAACTACAACAGGACATAGCTCAGCAACACAGAACCTTGCTGGCACAAGGTCCTGAGTTGAATCCCAGTACAAAGTAAAAAAAGACTAGATTTTGAACAAAATTTGTTTGAAGCTTGAAGGTATCTTTAAAAGATAGCTGATAGTCAAGGCAAAAATTCTGACAAAGCATTGTGTGGTTTATCATAGGTAGAGAAAAAAAAAAAAAAACCTACAAGATACTGGTAGCACTAAGAACAAGTTTAGATTTTCTTTTTCTTACTGGAAATCAAATTCACAACCTCACGCTTTCCAGGCAGGTGCTATGTCCCTAGCACTAAGAACAGGGGGGGAGGAAGTTGAAGTATTACTTTGCGCTTCCAACAGCATACACAAAGTAATGCAGAATGATTGAAGGTCGATGTATACTAAAAATCATGTGCCATCCGCTGAAAAAAAATACATCACTAATAAGGTAGACATGATGGATTATTAGAGCCTACTGAACCAATTCACAAGATGGTTGGAAAAGAACAACGAAAATAGAGGAAAATGAGAAAAATGAATCAAGTTGGTAATTTAGAACCAACTGTACCGAGCATTGCATTTAATGTGAATATCTATGAAGTTCAACTAAAAGGCAGAGATTTCCCATTAATGTAACAACACAGAATCCAGATATATATTGTAAATTCAGATCTTTGAATACAGTGACACAAAGAATAAAAGATGAAAAAAAAACTGGCTATATACTGATATTTATAGCACACCAGTGTTAAAGATGGAGAATTTCATAATAAATTCTAAATGTATAGGTACTACTTTCAAAGTTTCAAGGGCTGGCAAGATGGCTCAGCGGTCTAAAGCATCTGCTTAGGCAAGCTTAGGCAACCATAGGGACCCTGGCTCCATCCCCGGCACTGTGTGCTGTGCCAGTGCCCCACCCCCAGGGCAGGCTGAGCTAGACATAGCAGAAAGAAAGAAAGAAAGAAAGAAAGAAAGAAAGAAAGAAACCAAGCTAAAAAAGACAAAATAAATAAATATATAAAAATAAACTAGTACTATAAAAAGTATAAGAAGTTTCAAAATATATAAAGCAAAACTTGGTACAAAGTGAATGGTGATCATGTCTGCACCAAACAACTACTATGAAGAAACAATATGCATTTTATCAATTATTGTGGCTGTCCTACTTAAAAAAGAAAAAAAGTGGATGGTAAGGGGCTGGGGAGATAGCTCTGTGGCACAAGTGCCTGCCTGGCAAGTGCAAGGTCGTAAATTTGAACCCTGGTCCCCCAAAAAAGTGAATGGTGAAAACACTCCCTCTTTTTGTTGTGTTTGCTTTTATCTTAGAAATAGGGTCTCACTATGTAATTCAGTTTGGCCTTGAACTCGCTGAGTAGCCCAGGCTGGCCTTGAATTTATGGTGATCCTCCTGCTTCAGCCTCCTGGATGCTGGGATTACAGGCATACACCACCACACCCAGGTGAAGATACTCCTAAGACTATTGTTTGAGAAGAACAAAGACCAAAAAAATGAATAAATATTAAAAATACATAGAATTTTTAAAAGTTTTTTTTTAAGTTGTAAACTTTTATTACAAATTAAAAATGAAGTTCTTTAAAAAATCTCAACTTGACCAGATATGAAACAATTTAAAAATCTTTAAAGGTGTATTGAGAAAAACCAGGCTTTAAAAAAAAATGTTTGTTATTACCAAAAAGAGATGTCTTTAGGTAAAAATAATAAAAAGCAAACACTGTATAGACAATACAGTTAGTTCTACTTATCTGGTCAATGAGCAAAAAGCCAGCACTTACGTCTTCAGTTCCAATCTTTTGTTCATTTCTTATTGCTGGAATTTCCTATTTGTTTCTTTTTCTTGCTGGCTAACTAAACCGGATGATGGTAGAGATGTTAAGCCTGAACTTACTCAGCCACCCGCACCCTGCTCAGCCTTGGGAGCAGACAAATTCTCAGCTGGTAGATTGGCTGCTTTTGTAGCTTTGCTATCTAGTTTAGGGTGTTCTGGGGGTCTGTGTTGGTAATTGAAGTTGTAATGGTTCCAACATTGAGGGGGCTGCTGACCTTGGGTCTCTTCTCCTTGATTTTCCTTATTTTCTTTTTTAAGAATTACTTTTAATAAGAAATAATAATGTATAACAATGTGACAGTTTCAAAACACATTAGTAGTATGTTTCAATATTTGATACAATGCATATTGTTGTCCTCCTATTAGTTATATAGAGCTCAGGGTATGGGTGTTATAATTTTTCAAATCATTATTGGTACAACAAAATTTCTTCTCATTGAACTAAGAGAAAGTAGTTGTATACATAATCCAGTGTTTGATAATCACAATGGGTTATTGGTAAAACTGATGATGTTGGAAGCTGTTGATTTAAGCCTTTTACAGCTCAGCATTCTAATCTAGCTTTGCATTCTATGTCTTGTGGTTAACCTTTTCTAAATGTGTAAAAAATGTGTAACTGCTTTTATCACATTCTATAGAGATTTATTAGAATATCAATGATTGATAGAAAATACCAATTCCAAGTTAAATCTAAGAATTTTGATACTCAGAGAGACAATGATGTCATGCTCAAGTACCTATGTTATAGAGTAATAGTGTCACTAAGCTTTTCTTTTGGAGGGTTAAGAACATAAGTTTACAGACCAAAAATTAGAGAAAAGGAAGGGCTATAAGGATAGTCAATATTTTGGCCTGAGCCCTTCAAGGTCAGTGAGGACTCAAGACATAAGAGAATCTGTGTTATAACATCTTACAACTCAGTGGTTTCCTAAATTTTCTGTTCAAGGAGATTATGGGGCTACAGAGGAAAGGGATTGGAGATATACAGTATGCCAAAGGAGAGTCACCTGGAGAGAAAACATTCTGTCTGGGTTTCACAGAGAGCAAACTGGTCAAGCAATGGCCATGACTCATCTTGATGTCTGACACTGACAACACTTCTACAAAGCACTGTACATGGTTCCAAAGTAATTCCTGAGGTGATTTGACTGACCTTGAGAGATACAAAAGTTACGTGTTTTGCTATAAAGGTCTTGCTTAAACGTGCCCTTATGCTTATCTTCTTCGTTGCCACCCTCTCTAGACTGTCTGTAGTGAGGAGGGCCCCCGTGGAATCGTGGTCTATAACCGCGATACATCTTCTGTCTCGCTTGTCTACCTTGCCCTCCTGCGCACTGGTTGTCAGGGCCCTCCATCACTTCTCCTTGCACAGAAGGGCTGGAATCCTGTGGTCGATGCCCATAGGGTCTCTGCATGCAGTGGGGCCGACGTTGCTGGGCCTGGCCTTCCTTCAGGAGTGCGCTCCCATCCCTCATTCTTTTGCCCACTCTTGCTATCCTGGTAATTCTGCTGGTCACTGCGTGGAGGACGTGGATAGTGTCTATGATGGTTACGGTCTGTGGCCTGCAACATTTGCTGCCTCCGCACCCTTTTCTCCTTCAACAACACCAAGCTCCACAGTCTCTCCATCTCCTACACTGCAAAGGTCCTTCCTGGCGTTATTCTTTTTTTTTTTTTTTTTTCTTGTGAGACTGGGGATCAAACTCAGAACCTTGTACTTGCCAGGCAAGCACTTATGCCACTGAGCTATATCTCCAGCTCCCGGGGTTATTCTTTATGGCAGTCTGGTGTACAGATACACCTACCTTAGTGTCGCTCCTGTTAGTGAAACCGTAGCTGTTTCTTACATGTTACTGTTACCAAAATCTTCCTTGCGATTTGGTCCTTCTTTCCTTCTTCCTTCCTTCCTTCCTTCCTTCCTTCCTTCCTTCCTTCCTTCCTTCCTTC
>PVJA010054132.1:0-11693 GCA_004027025.1 Myocastor coypus
GTTTTTATTCCCCACAGTCTACAAGTTATTGGCTGGCTTGGGTAGATCTTCCTCCCTCAGTTTGCTGGCCTACATGTCAATCATCCACAAACACAACCTGAACTTTACTAATCTACTAGGCGGTTCTTACTCAAATCAAGGTGACATATCATAATGACAATCACAGAAGTTAAGAAGCTTTTCTAAGTTCAAACATATAGCAGAATGTTTAATTTCTCTTTAGATACTCAAAGCACTCTATGGTGGAGGGAAAGGAGGGTAAAATATTGGGCCTAGGACCAAATTACTTGACCTAGGACCAAAACTCAATTCTTTTTTAAGCACTGGGGATTGAACTCAGGACCCTGTGCTTGTTAGGTAAGGAACCAGGGATTGAACTCAGGCCCTCACACTTGCCAGGCAAGTGCTTATGTATTGGTCAGGGCTTTACTTAGAGGAACAGAATAGATATAATATAAGGAATGGATATTAACACAAAATATACAATTTATAAGGAATTATAAGATTGGCTTACAATAGTCAGCCACAGAGTCAGATGAGGAAGCGTGCACAGGGCGTCTGCACGCTCTGGACTGAAGAATTCTATCTCGAGGTCTGGACTTAAGAATTCTATCTCGAGGTCTGGACTTCACTGCAGCGCTCCATGTAAGTCTCTATCCGTTGGCTGATGGGTCTGCAATGGAAGACTGAAGTGTCTTAATGGACGCTGAAGAGTCTGCGACAGATGGCAAAAGATCCAAGCTGGAGGCCCAAGAGTCTGCGCTGTAAGCCAGACAATGAAGTCCAGGCTGAATGCGAAGACTGAAGCTTCTCTGATAAGTGAAGCGTTGACTCCTTCAGCCCTTTAAAAAGTCTTTTTGTGCTCAGTCATTCTGACGTGGGCTCATTGCGCCCTAGGGTGGAACCAATCATACCCCAGGATGGTCCCTTGTCACACTTCAGGGAGGAACCAATTGTTCCCCAGAGTGGGGCTCCCACCAACAGGGAACCAGGCCTCTGATTCATTCAGCCAAGTTAACACGCTGCATCAACCACTACAGTTTATTCTACTGAGCTATGTCCCCAGTCCCAAACCCCAATTTTTCAATAAGTCAAGTTTGGTAGCTTCTGACTTAAAGCATCTGTGGTGTTTCCTGATGCTTCTTCAGTAGTCCATTGGTTACAAGATCACTCATGAGAGGGATTCAGGGGGAAATGACACTTCTATAACATTGTCTTGAAGAAGGCACTGTATTTTCAGGACTATCTATAGGAAGGGAGTTTCCTAAAAGGGGTGATTTAAAATGATTATGCCCTAATCAACTAAAACTAGGATTGGCTATGTTTCCTAATATTGGTCAACCCTGTTCCATGATTGTAAATTTTTGAGAAAGATTTTGGCAAAAACCGATGTGTTCCATTAGCAATGACTGCTATGGGCAAGGGAAATAAATATAGGGGCATGTGTGGCAAGCCTTATTGACTTTTTCTATGTGTACACTTTGCAGTGTTGTTGTAGGAGGGCAGCCACACACTTCCTTTTGTTAGAGCTTTTGGGATATACCTCCTGGAAGTGCTCACACAGTACACAAAGAAATATTGCTATACCATCTGAATTTTCATGTTATGAGTCTTTTCAAGGTACAGATCTGCTAAGGAAACTCCATCACATACCCAAGACTTTCTCCAAGATATTTTCATTTTATTCTTATTGGGTAGGTACCATTATTCCTATTACTTAGAAAGGTCCAGAGAGGTCAACTAATGTGGACAAAACCTCACAATGCCTAACAGTTTCTGACATCTAGTAGGTACCCTATAAGTTATGTGTTGATTGATCAACTCACTAGAGACAAAACAATGGTTTACACAAGATTTTAAGCTGCAAGTTCAATGCTTATTTTACTGCACAGTCATTGTTTTACCTACCTCTGCAGAAAGAGTAAGTGGAGACCTCAATATTCAAGAAATCTGCACACTTATTCCCTCTCTCTCCTCAAGAGAAATAAAGGATCATTGCATTATATTTGGTGATGAAGCACGGAAAGGTAAATTGTCTCTATGTTTAAAAATGCTGATAGTTTTAGATTCTCATGGGGGTGGGGAGTAATAGCCATTTGTAAGCCGTTCATCTAACAAAGGAAGTAAAGCTAAGGTAGCAGACAGACGACAGATTTGATAGGAGTCCTGAGGCTCATGGGTCTAGAGAAAACCACTGAATCTCTCAGGGCCTCTTTTTCCTTAGGCAATTATATTCGATTTGTGTCTTGGTAACCATAGCAAGAGAGTTAAGGAAACCTAATAAGGAGTTTCATGGCTAACTTCAAGCTCTTCGCACAAACAAAATAATGAGAATGCTGCATAAGAAATTCTCTTTGCATTAGCAATAAGTCCTTTCTATGTGTTTGGCCCTCAAAGCTCTGTCAAAATTTGTGACTCGTGTGAGCATCACAATAAATCTGGAGGTTGGTGCGACAGTAGAAGCAGTCTCAGGGACGATTGTGGCACACAGCTCGCTGGGCCTGGGTTACATCCTTTCCTTATTGTGCTAAGAGGGAGAGAGAAGGTGAGGAGACCCTCCCAGCAGAGTAAATATTAGCGAACTGAATGGAAATAATTGGGTCAGGTGATGATGAATGAATTCCTGCAATCCTCTCCCGGGGTAATTTTGCTGAGAGCATCAAAAGCTCTAAAAATGTAAATTCTCTCTAATCCCATTCATTCCTGTTCTTAAGAATTTATCTCAAGGAAATAATCAGGAAAGATGAGGCAATGTGTTATCCGGGCCTTCATGTTATTATTTATAGAAGCCGAAAATTGTATGTAATCAAAATATCCAACGGGAGGACATTAGTTTAAATAAATGAATAAAAATAAATCATCGCATCACCTTTTCTATGCTTTTAAAGAAGATCATTGAGGAATAACAGGAAGATGTGTACAGTGACTCAGTTTTGATTGTATTCATTATAGTCTTCTGTAAAAGGGTGCAGAAAATATAAACCTAAACAGCCACGAGGGGATTTTGTGTGCGACAAGATGGGAATACTGTAGAGATTTTAAAGTTATGAAGCAGATGGATTTTTATGCACACGGAATATGTTTATAAGTTAAGCAGACAAAGCAGAGAAAAGAATACATACAGCATGACCTCTCTATACGTGTGGAAAGATATAATGGAATATATTTGAACACCAAGAACCAGAAAAATTATTACTACAGATTTTGACCTCTTGCTATGGGCTGTTCATGCCTGCCCTAAGCTCACAGACCTGAACCCTGTGACTCTAGTACTACTCACAGAGCAGGTGCTCCTGCATGAGAAAGTTAAGGGGTCCAAGTATGGTGCTGACCTGGAAAGAATGGTGTAGATTCGCATATTTGGTGAGTACCCACTCTACACCAGACACTTAATCCAATCACCCGATTTGATTCTTGTCTCAGTGCTAAGCAAAGACCACGAGAGCTTGGAAAGCCTTGTTTATCTCCTAGGGAAACTGGAGGTACAGTGTAGCCTAAGGCCTGGGAGTCTTTATTTCAGACTCAGCTTACAACATTTGGGACCTTGGTGACCAGGAGCTCCCCAACCTTGTCTTGGCCTTTGGGAATGAATATATAGATATCATATCTTAGGCTATTTTGTTGGTGGTGTATCAAAATATTTGAAGGTAGATAAATAGAAAGGAAACAGGCTTAGTCTGCAGACTTGGCATCCCAGATCAAGGAGCTGCACCTAGTTAGGACCATATACTACGTCATAGCACGGTAGATACGCAGAAGAGTCATTGGTTGGATATAGAAAAAATGAGCCACAAGTGCTGATGTCATTAACAACCTCCTCTTGTAATAACTAGTCCAGTTCCACAAAAACTGCATCTATGCCGCTTCGTATTTAACTGCCTCTTAAACTTCTTACCACCCTTCAACCTTAGCACCTTGGAGACCAAATTCCGACATGGCTTTGGAGGGCACAAAATTATGGATGAGTGACGCACAGCTGCAAAACAGATCCCCACCCCCCACCCCCAGCATCTGGCTGGATAATTGCCGGCAACTGGCTTCAATTTTCAAAGCTTAGTTTCCTTATCTGGAAGGCGGAGTTAATAGTTAGTGCCAATCCTCACGGAGTTTCCCCGAGATCACGAATAATGTTTTCAAACCACTTGGTACTTAACATGTAGAGCTTTTAAAAGCTCATCTTAAAAGTATAAGGGTGATGACATAGAGGGGCTATACTATATATCCTAAGTGGAGCAAACAACACAGACCAGGTAGATGTGCATGTATTTTGTAGCCACAAGGAAATAGAGTTGAGATTTTTCCCTGTCAAATTAAAGTCGGTTTCACCTTAAAATTCCCCTCTGCGACGTTTAGAGAGATGGAATTTAATTGATCATAACATCCTCAGACTCTCAGGCAGCCTCTTTCTTCCTCTTGCTCATCACCGCTGATTACTCAGGGTATTTTTGTGTACACAGAAAACGGCTCCTGCATAATTAGGCCCCTCCACCTTCCTGCTTGCCCCACTTTCCCCTGCTTCTAGCCTCCTCAAGCTGCTTAGCCATCTCTGAGGCTAATCAGATGTAGCCCAGGCCTTTGCTGAGCACGAGGATACCAAGAGGGCTGGCCTGGGGCCACAGACATTGACTGGATATGTTGTCACCCAGGGAGGGGCAGGCTGCTGACGAAGGCACAAAACTGCATCTTCAGATTTCCCCTCTTAGTTCCCTCCTGTTCATTCCTTCACTCGCAGCATCACGTGCTATGTGTGACCCCCATCAGGAGAGGCTCCTTCCCAACACTGTGGCTTCCCAACACCCCATCCTTGACTTTCTGTTAGGTAACTCCAGATAAAAAGGGCTGATTGGGACTGGCCAGACAGCTCAGCGGACTAAAGTGCATGCTTAGGCAGAGCACAGTGGCCAGGGTTCAATCCCCAGCGTGCCCTGCCAGCTCTGCCTCTGGGGCACACTGAGACGGCGAGTGAGGCTGAACGCGGTGGTGTGTGCCTATAATCCAAGCGAGTGGGAGGCTGAAAACAGGAGGAACACTTTGAGTCCAGCCTACATAGTGAGACCCTGTACACCCTGTTCTAAATTCATTTTTTTAAAGGGTTGATCTTAAGAGGAACCAAATCTCTTGGATTCTGTTTTACAGACTCAGTTATTTGCTGTGTTGAGCATTCAAGATTTCTATTGTTTTCCTACGCTCCTGTTTTTTTAAAAAAATGTACTCTAGATTTTCTGAGGAAGTACTTCATTATGGTTGTTTCTCTTTTGAGGTTATTTCTATTTCTATTCCTGAGAGATTATTTCCATTCTCATTTCCTCTATAGCCTTATATATCTGCTTTTATTTATTTTTTATTCTTTTATTATGGCTGGTTTACCCTGCCCTGAGGGTGGGGCTGGCACAGCATGTGGTGCTGGGGATCAAACCACAGTCCCTGAGGTTGCCTGAGTTTTCCTAAGCAGGTGCTTTAGACCACTGAACCATCTTGCCGGCCCTTTGTTTTTATTTTTAAAGCTTCTGCTGTCATTCAGAAAATTCAAGTGGATGATTTCTTATTTCCTCCATCTTGTTGTCTCCTGGATTTATTCTGAATGGGGTTGCATTTTGTTTCTCTGTCTTGTAATTTTCTATTATTTCTAGTTTAATTTGCCATCTGTGCTGTTCTTGTGTTTTTCTTAGGTTAAGGAGCTTCATCGTTGTCACTGAGACTTCTGTAGGAGATACCTACTTCTTCTAGATATCTATTAGGTGTAGCTGACACTTGGTCTTCGTGTCTGTCCTAAGATCCCATCTTCCCACTTGATTAGGGATGACAGGTTGCTCTCTGTTTGGCTCAGCACCCAGTCTTCTGTACTGAACTATAGGATGGTTATGTCCAGCCATTCTCCTTCTTGATATCTTCCCAAAAGAACTAGAAGCATCGTACCACAGTGGCATATGCACAGTCATGTTTATAGGAGCACTGTCTATATTAGCTAAACCTTGGAAGCTACTCAAATGTTCATAAATAAATAAATAAAAGGATAAAAGAGATGTAGTTGGTTATTTTTCATACAAAGGCGTACTACTCATTCATAAGAAAATAAGCTTAATGCATTTATAGCTCAATGGATTACGCTGAGACCATACTTCTAAGTGAAGTAAATCAGACATGCATGTATAAATATCACATTGTCTCGTTGCTGTGAGAAACTGAACATGTAAATAAGAACCAAAATATGTCAGCAGTGCTGTGAAACAGAAAGAAATTGTTCAAAAAGAGAGGAGCTGGGGTATGGAAAGGGAAAAAAGAATGAAGAGAGAAGAAAAATGAAAAAAGAAGGATAAAAATGGAAACAAAGCTTTATAATTGAAGAGAAGGGTTGAGTGGAGAGAGCGGGGGCTATAAGAGGAACCCAGATAGATCATGGATAGGAACAAATCTCATATGACAAATGAGATCATCATGTGGATCTAAATTATACCAATAAAAATAAGAAAAACATACCATGACGAGAAAAACTGGGGTCAGAGAAAGAATATCTCTATTCAACAGGCTTAAAGTTTCTATTAAGCAAGACAAGAAAGTTCTAGAGACCTGCTTTTATCATTGAGTTGTAGTAAACGACCCTGTACTATACACTTAAAAATTTTATGAGGGTATATCTAATGTTAAGTGTCCTTAGCAAAATACAGACAGAATTTTATTAAAAAAATACACACACACATATATATATATATATATATATATATATATATATATATATATATAACTGTATCTCTCAGTCTGTGGCTTAGGTAATACATTCATTCCAGGTAGTCCTAGGCATGCACAAGATTAGAATCTCTTCACCCCAAAAGTCCCTGTGACCAAATCATGACTTCAGTGATAATAATGAGAGCAGAGTGTATATTGTATCAACTTCTTTATCTTTTCTCTTTAGACCATTCTGGGAATTCGTACATGCTCTGTTCGTGGATTTCTATTAGTTCAGTTGGAAGAGGCCTTGGAATGCCAAGAAATAGGTCCACAGAAGTAAGTAGGACTAGATTTGGGCTTTGAGGAGTTTTAATGGGAGGATTGGAATAATAGGTTGCGTTTTAGAAGGAAGATTCAGGCTACAGGTAGATGGGGGATGAATAGGGACGAGAAGACTATGCTTCAGGTCTGTGGCTTGGGTTGGGAGGTTTATGTCTTCCTTTATCAATGTGCCTTCATTGTTGGCTGTCTCTCCAGAGCCTAGGCCGCTTGTCTGGAAATGGGTGGTGGACTCATAGCTGCAACCTCCATCAGGTACTCATCCCTACCGAGGCCTGTAATGGTGGGAGGAATCAGTAAGCCTCAAAGGAGAAGGCAAGATCACAGCCCAGGACGCTTGGATTCAACCTCAACTAGATAAAGACTGTAGCCTCAGGAATCTCACTCTGGGGGGAGGGTGTGATTAATTTAATACCTTACCTGGAGAATGCCTTCCTTGAGTGGCTCTGCCCTTTGTCAGTACTCCTCTCCCTTTTTCCTCTGATAACTGCATAAGTAAAGGTCTTGGTCTTAGCTCTAAGAGAATCTGGAATTCTGTGAGAGGCTCGTGATCCCCTTGGAGCCCCAAAATCACCCCGTTTGCTTCTGTTTTTTACTTAGCCTTTACTTTATGTTCATTTGGGAGATTGTGGACCTGATTACTTTGCAATAACTAGAGGACTTTATTTATTTATTTATTTATTTATTTATTTATTTATTTATTTATTTATGTGTTTAGTGTTTAGTATGGGGTCTTCAGGGTCTCGCTACCCAGCTTGGACTCACGGTGATTCAGAGAACTTAATATTACTGTATCTTTTCTTATATTTTAATCTTAGGGGCTGGGGAGATAGCTCAGCAGTATAAGTGTACCTGCATGCCACGTGTAAGGATATGGGTTCGATCCTTGGTACTGCATACTGTGCTGGCACCAGGCCATGCCAACCACAGAAATCAGGCATGGTCGTGCATGCTTGTAATACCAGCGCTGAGGAGGCTCACAGAGGAGGATCACTATGTGTCTGAGCTGCATTGTGAGAAGACCCTGTGTCAAATAAATAAATGAAAGATTAATAACTAAATAAATGCAATACTTTAATCTTTTTTTGGTCTTTTTTGAGACAGGGTCTTGCTATGCAGTTGAGGCTGACCTTGAGCTCACTTTTGTAGCCCAGGGTAGTCTCAAACTCGCACCAATCCTCCTGCCTCAGCCTCCCAAGTGCTGGGATTACAGGCGTGAGCCACCACACCCGGCTAATACTTTAATCTTAAAACAAAGATGTCTTTCTATTCCTCCTTTAGGGGCAAAGGAATGTTCTATAGTTAAGGTATATTTTAAATTTTCCAAGAACTGGAATAGGAGCATATCTGCTATTGTTATTGACCAGGGATGACTTTATCTCAAGGAACAATCCTGGAACCATTCCTGCTTGCTCCAACTGGGGCGAAGGCTTTACTGGCATCCAGTTGGTAGAGGCCAGGGATGGTGTTCAATGTTCTATGATGCAGAAGTCAGCCCCTACTACATAGAATCCTCTGATCTCAAATGTTAGGAGTGCCAAGACAGAGAAACCCTGTGTTAGAGGGAATTGAATCCTACTTTCTACTTTTCCCTTCAGGCTTGTAAACCAAACGATCCAGATCACAACTATATCAGGATGATGCAGAAAAGGTGGTAGGCAGCCCATTTCTACCTCTGCCTTTGTGTAAGGTAGTAGTGGTGGGGAACCTGAATTTGCAGGAACTGTTTAAGGCTTAATTTCAAGGTAGTCTCGATCGTGAGAAGGTTAAATAGCAACCAAAGCTTATTAAAAAGGAAGCGATATCATTACCATAAATAAAAAAAACCAAAGTCACTTGCCTTGATTAGAAGGCAATCACAAAATAAATGCAATATAAATAATCAGATGTTTTTGAGTATTAGGGAGCTGAGAAGTCTGGAAGCGAGGAGGCCTTAGGAAAGTATCATTGCTTCTCTGGACTTCAATTTGCTTAGCTATGAGATGAAATTTGGCCAAAATAATGCTTCTTAAAGAACAATAAGGATAGCACAATTTGCTGAAAAGAGATAATTTGTGGTAGCACAGAGACAGCATTCAGCAACAATGAAATACTTGACAGGATATTGATTCTTTTGTTCAATTTTCTTTCAATCCCTCTAAACACAAGGAGAAAGTCTCAGTGTAGGGACTAACCTGCCTTGAAAACCTTTGAGTAGTTGTGAATTTCCTCTTTCTCCAAAGACAGAGGAGTCCACAGGATCAAGGCCTTTGTTGAATCACAGTATTAGAATTTGGAAACATTCTATCATTTTATTGTATTTGTTTTATTATTACCTTCTACTCATATAAAGTGCTATCGGCTTTCCACTCATAGTGGTATTGTAGAAGTTTCCTCTTGAAATGCATTTAAGCTCTGTAAGCAAATCTATTTAATACAACAAAAGTGAATAGATAGTATATAAAAAATGGAAAGTATAAAGTTAGCACATATTATAATACAAGGAAGTCAGGCTGTCCTTCCACAGTTAACCTTAAAGTCATTCTACCTTTCACATGCAAAGTTAATAATTTGCAAATAGATTACAAACATCTGTGCTTCCAATATTATCTTAAAACTCCATAGTATCCTGTTTAAATGAGTCAGGTGGCATGGATGAATGCTGCCAGCTAATGATGCCTCACTTGACTCAGTTCATAACTTCTTTTGCAAGGAACACTGTTCTTAGATCTAACATTGTGCTTGATCAAGGTGTATGGGCCAGTTGGCTTTCCAGGCCTGGAGCAAAACACCCAGCATGTACAACTCACAGGTGGAAGGGTTTGCTTTGGCTCATGGTTCCAGAGGTTTTTGTCCATGGTCAGCTGACACCAAGGCAGAAACATCATGGGAAAAGGGTGTGCATCATGGGACAAAGATGCTTACTTCATGGCAGATGTGAAGCAGAGAATGCTTGAAAGAGCTAGTGAGGAAGGAGATGTGACCCATGCAGACACACCCAGAAGTGTGCCTTATTATAATTTCCTTGGGGTCACTTGAGCCAATCAAGTTGATAATGAAAATTACCCATCATGCACAGTAAGTCCTTAATAAGTACTTATTGAAGAAATATATGCAGCTAAATGATACAAAAGTTATTATCAGTTGCTGTTGACATAAAATCTATCTCAAACTGGCTGAGAGAAAGAGAAATGTTGAAGATATCCATACATAAGGTGGGCTGTGGCATATTTTGATTCACAGGTTCATGATGTGATCTAGAGTATGACTTCAGTTCTGTGCCCTTTTCTTATATCTGCCCTATTTTACATTCTTAACCTTTTTGGGTGACTTGTTTCATAGTGGTAAAATTTACTGCTGCAGAACCAGGTCTCACTTTCTCATATTACAAACAGGGAAAGAAAGCATCTTTCTCCCTGCATGTCATGCAGAAAGCTTGAGATGCACTTCAACTGAATTAATTTGGGTCACATATTAATCCTGAAGACATTCACTTCTCACTGAAGCAGAAGGATAAAATTTGATTGCTTATTTTAGGTCACATGCTCTATACCTGTGGCCAGAGATGATGCTATGTTCCACCGAGAAACATGGGTACTCAGATGGAAATTGAGGACTGCTGGGAAGAAGTATGATGGTGGCAGCATGCTGGGAAGACACAGACACAGAAAAGATTCCCACTCTACCCATGAGTGATAAACAGCCCTGAAAGATTCTTTTCTGGTGGATGCAGTATTTTGTTATTTGTCACAATGAAGCAAGAAGAGGTGAGCATTAAGAAACCTTTAGAGAAAATGAATATCTGTACAACATTCAAGTGTAGGCAAGATATAGGACACAAGCATGAGGAATAAATACTCATGATAGATAAATGGAGAAGTACAGAGCCTGTGCATGTGGGTTGTCCACTGTCCACAGATTGATTCTTTAGCCAGCTGGTATATGCATAAGCTAAGTTTGATTGAAAGAAATAATGTCACCTAAGCTATATTGAATGGAAATGATGATAGTCCATCCATCCAGTCTCTAGGTATAGTGCAATGATTAAAGTGAAGGGTTTGGAATAAGATAGATGTAGGCTTAACTTTCACTTCTGGTATTTTCTCATTGTACTATCTTAGGTAAAATACTAGAAATATTTAAGCCTAAGTTTTATCCTTTGCAAAATGGAACCAACAGTGAGGTTTCTGTGAAATGTCTGATGAATGGTAGCTCTTTTTTAAAAAATATATTATTAATTTCAATAAGAAAGACATAGCAATGAGACAGTTTCAAAATACATCAGCAGGACAGCCATAACAATCAATATGGCAATGCATATTGTCTTTATAGTAGTTGTTCAGAGTACAAGATGCAGACATAAATATTCTAAATACTATTGATACAAATATTTCATCTCACTGAACTAAGAGAAAGTAGTTGTATGTATAGTCCAATATTGCATAATAATAGTGGGTTATCAGCAGAACTGGCAATATCAGAAGCTGTTGACTGAGCCTTTTACACCTCAGCATACTAATCTGGCTTTACTTTTTATGCCTTGTGGTTAAACTTTTCTGCTAGGTGGCTATGCCATGCTTGGAATGCCTGTTGTTCTGGTCTTTCAGATGTGTCCTGCTTTGAATGTCATATCAGTTATTGCTATACTCTCTCTCTCTCTCTCTCTCTCTCTCTCTCTCTCTCTCAAGTAAATGTTTTAAAAAAAG
>PVJA010054133.1:0-11701 GCA_004027025.1 Myocastor coypus
AAAAAAAAAAAAAAAAAAAAAAAAAAAAAAGGATAGGGCCCAGTGGGATGGCTCAGTGGTCTAAAGTGCCTGCTTAGGAAAGCTTGGGCAGCTGCAGGGACTGCGGTTCAATCCCCAGCACCACATGCTGTGCCAGCCCTGCCCTGAGGGCAGGCTGAGCCAGTCATAAAAACAAACAAACAAACAAACAAAAGTTCTGAAACAAGAAAAAATAAAATAAAATAAAATAAAATAAAATAAAATAAAATAAAATAAAATAAAATAAAATAAAATAAAATAAAGGATAGCCAAGTTGAAATGTCTAGCCAACAGTTAAATGTATTCCTGGAGACTGAAAACAACACGCCTAAAAATTTTGTAGTTAATATTTCTCTCTCTCTTGCTCTCTTCTGGGTCTTCTGTGTAGTTCAGACTGGCTCTGAATTCACTATGTAGCCCAGGCTGGCCTTGAACTTGTGGCACTGCCCCTCGTTCAGCTTCCCAACTGATGTGATTATAGGTGTGCAACCACAACTTCCAGCTTTGGAGTTAATCTCATACAAGTGATAGATACAGCTATAAAGGTAAATGACATTTAGAAAAATCACACAAATATATAAAAAATTGAGACATTTTAAGGAAAGAAAGGAAATAGGATATAGTTAGAGAAGCAAGAGTATATTATGTGAAAAAGGCCAAGCATGGAGAAAGTTTCAAGCAAAAAGTGGTTGTCAAAAGCTGCCTAAAAAAAAAAAAAACAAAAAAAGCCACCTATAGGTGGGTCAGCCAGATAGCTCAGCAGACTAAAGTATCTGCTTATGGAGAGCATAGAGCACAGGGGGTGGGGTTCGATCCCTGGCTTGCCAAGCTGGCTCCACCTCCAGGGAGGGCTGAGACAGCAATTAAGACTGGGTGTGATGGCACATGCCTATAACTCCAGCACTTAGGAGGCTGAGAACAGGAGATTCACTGAGTCTGATCTATGTAGGGAGAACCTGTACTAAATACATAAAAAACCCCAGCGACCTACAGGTTAAAAGACTGAAAAGAAGCTGATGATATCAGAAGATTGCACCTGACCTAAAGTTATACTACAGAGCTACTGTGGTAAAATCAGCATGGTATCTGCAAAAAAATAGACCTGAGGATCAATGGAATAGATTAGAAGATGCAGAAGCAAATACAAGCACACTCAGCCACCTTATTTTTTTTTCTTGTTTCAGAACCTTTATTTGTTTACTCATTTTATGGCCGGCTCAGCCCACCCCGAGGGCAGGCCTGGTGCAGCATGTGGTGCCGGGGATCGAACCACGGTCCCTGAAGCCGCCCGAGCTTTCCCAAGCAGGCGCGTTAGACCAATGAGCCATCCCGCCGGGCCCTGCCACCTTATTTTTGACAAAGGGACCAAACATGTTTACTGGAAGAAAGATAGCCTCTTTAACAAATGGTGCTGGAAAAACAGGCTCTCCACATGTTGAAAACTAAAACTTATTATGAAACATTGGACTAAATATACAACTGCTTCCTCCTAGTTCATTTTTTAAATTTAAATTTAAATTTTTTTATAATTTTTATTTTATTTATTTATCTTTTTCTTGTTTCAGAACCCTTGCCTGTCCATTCACTTATTTCTATGGCCAGCTTAGCCCGCCCCGAGGGCAGGGCTGGCGCAGCATGTGGCGCCGGGGATCGAACCGTGGTCCCATGTGGCGCCGGGGATCGAACCGTGGTCCCTGAAGCTGCCCAAGCCTTCCCAAGCCGGCGCTCCAGACCACTGAGCCATCCCGCCGGGCCCCTCCTCCTAGTTCAAAGAGAAGAAAATATTTTCTTCTTTTTTTTTTTCATTCCGAACCAATATTGAATAGAAAATTTGTCACATCTGCACCCTGTGCTCTGCATAACATTTGTGAGGACAACAATATGCAGTGTCTCAACTATTGCAAATGTGGTACTAACATGTTTTGAAACTCTCATATTGTTATCTCTTATTAAAAGTAATAAAAATCAAAATTTAAAAAAAAAGAAAATTAAAACTTGACCCAGGTCTATCACCATGCACTAAACTAAAATCAAAATGGATTAAAGATCTAGATAGTAAAAGAGAAACCCTAGCCAGGCATGGTGGCTCACGCTTGTAATCCCAGCACTGAGGCAGGAGGATTGGTGCGAGTTTGAGACCAGCCTGGGCTACAAAAGTGAGCTAAAGGCTAGCCTCAACTGCACAGCGAGACCCTGTCTCAAAAAAAAGAGAAACCCTAAATCTCCTAGAGGAGAAAGTTGGAGGAAATCTTGAAGATATCGGAGTAGGCAAAGAGTTCATGGACAAAAATCAAAATGCATGTTTAACACTTGAAAGAATCAACAACTGGGACCTCCTCTGGCTGAGAAGTTTTTTCATGTCAAAAGAAATTACCAACAGAGTGAAAAGACAACCCACGAATTTCGAAAAGATTTTAACTAATAAGTATTCAGACAAAAGTCTATCTAGAATTTATAAAGAACTAAAAACCATTGGGGTCCCAAAATTCAAAGATCCAATCCAGAAATGGGCATCTGAGATGAACACACACTTCTCAGAGAAAGAAATTCAACATGAAGAAATGCTCCACATTGCTAGCCATTCATGAAATGCAAATCAAAACCACACTTAAGATACCATCTCACCCCAGAAAGAATGGCTATCATAAATAAATCAACCAACAACAAATGTTGGGAGAGAATGTGGGGAAAAAGGAACACTTCTCCACTGCTGGTAGGAATGCAGACTGGTGCAACCATTACAGAAAGCAGTGTGGAGACTCCTTAAAAAACTAGAGCTGGAAGGGGCTGGGGAGATAGCTCCGAGGCACAAGTGCCTGCTGGGCAAGTGCAAGGTCGTGAGTTCGAACCCTGGTCCCACAAAAAAAAAAAAAAAAAAAACTAGAGCTGGAAATCCCATTCAATCCAGCTACCCTCCTACTAGGAATTTGCCCAGAAGAACTGAAAACATCATATCATAGTGATATCTGTGCACCTATGTTCATAGCAGCACAATTTGTGATAGCCAAATTGTGGAAACAACCACAATGCCCATCATCTGAAGAATGGTTGGAGAAGATATGGTATTTTCATAAAATGGAATATTACTCAGCTTTAAGAAATGATAAACTGGAAGACTTCATATATAAATGGATGTATCTTAAACATATACTCATAAGTGAAATAAACCAGACCTACATATGCAAATATTGTATAGTCTCCCTAGTGTAAGGACTTGAATAAATAAATAAATAAATAAATAAATAAATAAATAAATAAATAAATTTTGGGTGGCCAGGAATCAATCTCGGGACCTTGTGTTTTCTGCATCCTCAACCCCTATAAGTTTTTTTTTTTTTTTAGAAAAGTGACTTAAATACAAAATGTATTTGGAAGAGTTAAAAAAATTAATGTTTATTGCAAGTGTTACTGTTTAATTGTTTGATCAATCTTACATACCTGTATCTATTAATCTAAACTGATTTGCTGATGAAAATAAGTAATACAACCATTGTTAAATTTTTTTTTTTTTTTCTTGTTTCAGAACCTTTGTTTGTTTATTTACTCATTTTTATGGCCGGCTCAGCCCACCCCGAGGGCAAGGCTGGCGTAGCATGTGGTGCCGGGGATCGAACCGCAGTCCCTGAAGCCGCCTAAGCCTTCCTAAGCAGGCACTTTAGACCACTGAGCCATCCCACCAGGCCCCGAAATTTGTTTTGAAATTCCATACTCTATTTACTCTTTTTTTTTTTTGAATTTATTTTTTTTTTTTTTCTTGTTTCAGAACTTTTGTTTATTTATTTTTATGGCCGGCTCAGCCCACCCTCAGGGCAGGGCTGGCGCAGCATGTGGTGCCAGGGATCGAACCGCGGTCCCTGCAGCCGCCCAAGCCTTCCCAAGCAGGCGCGTTAGACCACTGAGCCATCCTGCCAGGCCCCTCTATGTACTCTTTCTTTTTTTTTTTTTTTATTTTTTATTTTTGTTTTTCTATGTACTCTTGTTACTGTTTTTCTTTTTGTTTCTGCTATTTTTACTTTTTAAAATAAAATCTATAAAACAAAAACAAAAACAAAAAACAACAACTCCCCCCCAAAAAAGATTATAGTTGTAGTAGAGTGCTTAAATAACAGAAGTTGTGAGTGGAAAAGGTTAGTAAGAAAATGGACACCAAATATAGTTCACATGATGGAAAGGTTTGTAGTAAATGGAAGGAGAGACATTGAATAGTTACCAGAGTATAACCTGGGCTAAGCAAAGACTGACCTGACTCATATGATTCTTTCTTTCTTTTTCTCTTTTTTCCTGGCACTAAGAATTGATCTCAGGAACTTATGCTTGGCAGGCAGGCACTTATGCCACTAAACTATACATATATATCCCCGGTCCAGGTCTTTCTATCTACTCTGTTTCATAAAGTTATAGCTAAAGATATACAGGGAAATTGGCAGAATCCTACATTCAATTTTTCTACATTAAGAAAAGACAAAATATGATTTCTATGACTTATTCTAAGGGTACTCGGGTTTCTTTCTCTGCTAAAGAATAATATTAGAGAATGGGGATAGTCATTTATCTTCTATTCACTATTCAGATCTTATTCTAAAATGTACTGTTTGTTAGTATTTGCCTTGCCAGAAGTTAAGAGTGTTCACAGAGGATGCTGTACCTTTCTGTCTAGGAGGCGCTTCTTTCGCAGGGTGGGGGGTTCCAGATAGATTCGACCTCTCATGGCCAGTTCTATTAGGATGCCCCCTCGCAGGCCTGATGATATGCAGTCATTCCAGAAAGATGTGTAACCCTAGGAAAAGGGAAAGGAGATCACAAAGAATGTTCTGAAAGGGGTACTGACTTTTAATCAGAACCGTAAGATGTGATTTTTTTTTTTTTGTGTGTGTGAATTCTTTCATATCACATGAGCATAAAGCAGATTAGTAGAATGTTTCTTTAATCTCCTTAACCTAACCCCCAATACTATTTTCAAGCTCTTTAGTGAATTCCTATGATTTCACTGCAAGTTGATAATTGGCACACCAAGGCTTAATTTGAGAATTCTGGTCTTTTAAAATGTTTCCATGACAGGGGTCAGTGAGATGGCTCAGTGGTCTAAAGTGCCTGCTTAGGCAAGCTTAGGCAACCACAGGGACCAAAGTTTGATCGCCTGCATCACATGCTGCGCCAGCATCAGCCTCACCCCCAGGGCATGCTGAACCCGCCATAACATAAAGAAAACATAGCTGGGCGTGGTGGCTCACGCGTGTAATCCCAGCACTTGGGAGGCTGAGGCAGGAGGATCGGTGCGAGTTCGAGACCAGCCTGGGCTACAAAAGTGAGCTCAAGGCTAGCCTGAACTGCACAGCAAGACCTTGTCTCAAAAAGACAAAAAACAAAAAAACAAACAAACAAAAAAAACCCACAAAAAAACAAACAAACAAACAAACAAAAAAAAACCCAAAAAAAAACATAGCTGGAAAAACTATGTAAGCTTGATGAAAATTCTGTGACAATATAAAGCTCAAATAAAAGTTTAATTGTAAAAAAAATAGGCAAAAACAGCAATTATAAGTTTATGGGACTTGAGCTGGGGTTTGAAGAATAGGTTGAGTATGTCAGGGAGGATTTTCCAGGTCGAGAAAATCATCCCAATTCTACCCATTCTCCAAAATATATTCTGTGCACAAGTGCCAAGGAAGGAGATCTCAAATATGTTTATAGAGCTAGAAGAAAAATCATGAGGTCATATTGGTTGGTGGTAGGATGTAAAACCCTTGATGTTTTGAAATTTTATTTTTTAAACTTTATGTATGTATGTATGTATGTATGTATGTATGTATGTTATGGCTGGCTCATTGTGCCCTGGGGTTGGAGCTAGGGCTGGCGCAGCATGCGGTGTTAGGGATCGAACCATGGTCCCTGTGGTTGCTTAAGCTCGCCTAAGCAGGTGCTTTAGACCACTGAGCTACTTGCCAGCCCTAGATTTGTGCTTTTTAAATATTGTCTAAATTTATTCTCACAACCCTATAAGAAAGACACTGGCAATCATACATTAAAGATGATAAACCTAAAACTGACAAAGGTTATCAAGTATAACACAGGTCATAAAATGAAATAGTGACAAAATGCTTAAAAATTTTTAAAATTTCCTTTCCTTTCCTTATTCTCCTAGAACTTACATATTTCTTTTAGAAGTGATCTTTTGAAATTTTAACATGCATTAATTAAATTAATAAAAGTTTTTTTTTGTGTGGCTAGCTCTGCTTGGCTTATGGTGCTGGGGGTTGAACCATGGTCCCTTCACTTGCCTAAGCAGGTGCTTTAGACTACTGAGCTATCTGCGGAACCAACATGCATTAATTTAAAATAACAAAGTCTAGATTACAAAAATCAGTATTTTTACCACTCTCCTGGTTATTGAATTCCTTTAAGTTTCACAAATTAAATGTTAATGATCATCATTAGTATGTTACACAGGTAGCACTTAGATTTGCTCAAATGCTTACCAGTTTCTTTGCTCACCAATCCTTGTATCTCAGACCTCCTTTCTTGTACCATTTTCCTTCTTCCTAATGTAGAACTTACTTAGGTCAAAGTCTGCTGGAGGCAAATTCTATTGTATCTGAAATTTCTTTATTTCACCATCTTTTTCTTGAGACAATCTCATTGTATAGGTCAGGCTGGCCTAGAACTGATTGTGTAGCCCACGTTTAAACTCACAGCAGGGTCTCACTAGTTGGTGAATTGTACAGGCTGGTCTCTCAACTTATGATCCTCCTGCTTTGGCATCTGGAGTACTGCAATTACAGGTGTGCACCACCATGCGCAGAATGTTCAGTCTCTTTTGGAGGGTGGGGCAGGGCACTGGGAATCAAACTCAGGACCTTGTGCTTGCCAGGCAGATGCTATGCCACTGAGCTACTGCTGGCCCAGACTTTCTTAAATGTGTTCTCTTGTAGGGCTGGTGAGATAGCTTGGTACAATAAATGGTTGTCTGGAAAGCACAAGGCCCTGAGTTCAATTCCTAGTATTGAAAAAAAAAAAAAAAAAAGTATTTCCTTAAACTCTCTATATATTCTGCTTACTCATTCTCTATATTGTTTTCTAGAGTTATTTTAGATTTTTTTCTTTTATAGCATGGCCTCATCAAGTTGCCCAGGCTGTCCCCTAATTTCTTGGTTGAAGAGATCTCAGCCTCCTTAATAGGGAGTTCAAACACACATCATTATACCTGTGGGCTGGGGTTACATCATATCTGATTCCAGTTTATTTGTCTCTTTGTATCTAACCCTGCAATTCTGATTTCAACAATTCTTCCTTTGTGTTGGGTGTGGTGGCGCACACCTGTAATCCCAGCCCTTGGGAGGCTGAGGCAGGAGGATCAGTGTGAGTTTGAGACCAGCCTGGGCTACAAAAGTGAGTTCAAGGCCAGCCTGTCTCAAAAAGACAAAAACAAAACAAAAAAACCCCCCAAAAACTTCCTTTATAAAAGTATTACTTAGCTATTTTTCATGCTTGTTCCATTCTTTGTGATAGTTTCTTATTTTTATTTTGTGATTTTTATTTCTTTAAAAATGTTACATTCTACATTCTGGTTATTTTAATATGTGAGAGATCTATTACTTTTTCTGATCCTTATTAATTATCTTTTTGAGACAGGGTCTCATTATGCAGTTCAGGCTGGCCTTAAGCTCACTTTTGTAACCCAGGCTGGTCTTGAACTTACACTGATCCTCCTCCCTCAGCCTCCCAAGTGCTGGGATTACAGGTGTGCGCCACCACACCTGGCTATTTTTTCTGATTCTTAGAACTGTTTGACAATCTTTCAAATTTATTTTCTTTTTTATATCATGTCCAGTTCAGCCTGCCCTGGAGGTGGGGCTGGCATGGCATCTAACCGAGGTCCTTAAGGTTGCCTAAGTTTGCCTAACAAGCGCTTTAGACCACTGAGCCATCCAGCCCATCCAACAATCTTTCATTAAAAGGCTTTCATCTAATTGGTGTGAGTAATCAAAATACATGATTAATGTTTAAATAGTAATTTAAAAAAGTGTCAGGCATGTTGGGGTACACCTGTAATCACAGCACTCAGGTGGCTGGGACAGGAGGATCTTTCAACTTTGAGCTGAACTGCATAGCAAGACCTTGTCTGAAACAACAAAATTCACTATATAAATAGTGAATTTGAGGGCCGGGTAAATAGCTCAGCAGATTAAAGCACCTACTTTAGGAGACACAGACCAGGGTTTGATCCCCAGTGTGCTGTGCCACCCCTATCCCTGCAGCACACTGAGACAGCAACCAAGTTTAGGCCTGGTGACGCATTCCTGTAATCCCAGCATTGGGGAGGCTGTAAAAAGGAGGATTACTACGAGTCCAATCCATGCAGTGAGACCCTTGTAGACCTTGTACAAAAGAAAAAGTGAATTTGGCCTTAACCAAATGCTGGGAATACAATTGTGTACCAACATACCTGGTGCCTCTTGGCACTTTCTTTTTTTTTTTTTGGCAGGACCAGGTTTCAAACTCATGACCTTGCACTTGCCAGGCACGCACTTGTACCACAGAGCTATCTCCCCGGCCCCTCTTGGCGCTTTCTAAAGCAAGTGGAAGTTCCCTTTACAAGATAAAAAAATACAGTGAAAGCTGCTGCCAAAGTGCCATTCAACTAAAGGAAGGCTGGTAAAAATATTATGGGGTGTCCCCATTCACCTTACTCACTAGATGTGGCACTTTGTGACTCTCTGGATGTTCCTCAAAGTCAAAATGCTACGAAAGACAAATGATTTGAATTGATTCAGTACACTGAGGCAACCATGAACAGCACAGCAGAAGACACTCATAAAGGAGAATTTTCAAAAGACACTCATAAAGGAGAATTTTCAAAACCACTTTAGAAAGTTGAAAGAAAAACGAAGTGTTTGGAAGTGATGCCAGCTAATGGCAATATTTCTTTTTTTTTTTTGCCTTTTTGAGACAGAGTCTCCCTATGCAGTTCAGGCTGGCCTTGAGCTCACTTTTGTAGCCCAGGCTGGTCTCAAACTCACACTGATCCTCCTGCCTCAGCCTCCCAAGGGCTGGGATTACAGGTGTGAGCCACCACACCCGGCTGGCAATATTTCTTTTACTATAATAAATTTAAAAAATTTTAAGCATTTACCATATTTTTCAATCATACTGTGTATCTTTCACTAGAGAGGGAGATCTCTGCACAATTGTTTTTGCTGAAAGCCAATATGGGGAAGCCAGGATGTGTCACATAACTGGGACTACAAATAAACCTAGTTTTCCCACTTTATCATGATCTCAATTACTATGTTATTTTTTGATACCAGGGATCAAACTCACGATCTTGCACTTGCCAGGCAGGTGCTTATGCTGCTGAGCTATTTATTCTTCACCACCCAATTCTGAATCTCAGAACTTGATTTTTTTTATTTGGTCATTGTCCCAGAACCTCTTTTCTCTTCTTTTTTTCTTTTCTTCTCTTTTCTTTCTCTTTCTTTCTTTCTTAATACTGGGATAGGACACCAGACTTTTGCAGTGAGCTACATCATCATCTTCGGTCTTCCAATTCTATCAGTCCCCAAGTAGCCAAGATGAGCTGGGTGTGGTGGTACACCATGTAATTCTACCACTTGGGAGGCTGGAGGAAGGTATTATGAAGTTGAGGCCAGTCTGAGTTGAACTACAGCACAAAACTGTCTCAAAAAACCAAAAAAACTGGGCTGGGAAGATAGCTCAGGAGCTTAAGTGTCTGCCTAGCAAGCACAAAGTCCTGAGTTCAATCTCCAGTACAATAAAAACAACACCCCCACCAAAACAGAATAAAAAGCTACAATAGTCAAGATGATGCAGCCTTAAATGTAATTATGTATCTTCCTTTCCCTATGCTTAAATATGTGTGAATGCCCTTCCTAGCCTTTAGAACTAAGTCTAAATGGCTTAGTATAGTATTCAAACCAAACAGTAGCCTACTAATCTAAACATCCTCTGGTTATCCTGAACTATTTTAAGTACCTTTAATGCCCTGTTTTTTGCCCACTGGCCATTGTATATACCACTAGCTTTGGCTAGAATAATTAGTACTCCTATTTCTCAACTTTTCCTTACACTTAAAAAATTATGTACAAATTACACCTTCTTATAACCTTTTCTAACACTTTCTTCCTCTACCTTTGGGTTGCATTCCTCACTTGTTTGTGCCTACAGATACTTCTCTCAAATCAATCACATTGCAAGCAACTGTTCTAACTAGGCTACACATTGCTTATGGAAAGAATTTATAACTGACACTATTATCATTCAATAAATACTTCTTGGAAGTATGATTGAAAGTAAATGTTTAATAAATGGCAAAGCTAAGCTCAAGTTATAAACATCCATTTAAATGCTCCTAGCAGGTGTGGCAGCACAGATAGTCTCAACACTCAAGAGGCTGAGGCAGGAGTCACCCCACCTGGACTACACAATGAAATCTTGTTTCAAAAAACCAAACTTTGGGCCAGCAAGATAGCTCAGTGGTATAAGCGCCTGCCTGGCAAGCATAAGTTCTTGAGTTTGATACAAAAAAAGCAAAATAATTACCAAATTTCTCAAGGACTAATCTTTGATTTAAGGTTAAGTTTGCTCCCATCTTGTCTTCTAGCTGCTCCAAGTTATAACTTTTTGCTTTATTTTATGAAACAGTCTTACTACATAGTTCTAGCTGGCCTTAAAATTTACTGTGTATTCCAGGCTGGCTTCTAAAGTGCCTCAGCCTTCCAAGTGCTGGGATTATAGGCATGCCCCACCTCACACAGTCTGCATAACTGTGACTCCTGTTTAAGAAGGGGACAGACTTTTTTTTGAGCTCAATATTTGACTTTATATAATTTAGCTGTCCAGTTAAGGTTAAATTATAACTTACTTCAGGACACATTTAGGCATAATTTATGTATAATACTGGTGACTAAAAATCTCAACAGGTGTGCAAACATTTCAACCAGCATTAAAGTAGTTAGAGGGAAATTTTCATTTTTTTTCTTCGTTTTTTCTAGATCATATATAATATCTGTCTCTCATCAGATTGCCAAAAACTGTAAGTGAAAATAAAGAAATAGTGGACAGAAAATTAGAAGCAGTGCTTTTTGAATATTATTCTTTCCTAGTTTAATATCTTAAAACATATAAAACTATTCAAATGAGTTTATTAAACATTTTTACTTATTTAATATTTTATTTTGGGTACCAGGAATCAAACTCAGGATAGGATCTTCTATTTGCCAGGCTGACACTTTGATTTTGAGCTAGATCCCCAGCACAACATTTTTATTTATTTATTGGGATTTTCACTTTGTTTTTTGGGACTAGCCTGGACTAGTCTTAATGATCATCCTGCCTCAGCCCACGACAGATGTGAACTACCATACTTTGCTCTCAATTGAGTGACTGGGTTAAAAATCCAAATTTATTTATTTATTTATTTATTTATTTATTTATTTATTTATTGTCTTTTTGAGACAGGGTCTCGCTGTACAGTTCAGGCTGGCCTTGAGCTCAGTTTTGTAGCCCAGGCTGGTCTCAAACTCTCACCGATCCTCCTGCCTCAGCCTCCCAAGTGCTGGGATTACAGGCGTGCGCCACCACGCCTGGCTAAAATCCAAATTTATTGAACATGTGAATACATAGACTTTCAAATTATTTTTACTTCACGGTAATTATTTTTATTTTT
>PVJA010054134.1:0-11696 GCA_004027025.1 Myocastor coypus
TTTTTTTTTTTTTTTTTTTTTTTTTTTTTTGTCTTTTTGAGATAGGGTCTCACTATGCAGTTCAGGCTGGCCTTGTTTGATCTCGAACTCGCACCGATCCTCCTGCCTCAGCCTCCCAAGTGCTGGGATTACAGGCATGCGCCACCACGCCCGGCAAGATAGGCTCTTATTATTTTGCTAAATTGCCCAGATTGGGCTTAAATTTGTGAGCCTCTTGCTTCAGCCTCCAAGAATATTGGGATTACCGGCCTATGCTGCCATTGGAGACTACAACTGGGACTTAAATGTTAACTGTGTCCCTGGCTAGTTGACAGAATGTAATCTTTAAAATGTATATTCCTTCTTCCTCAAAGACCAGAGTCCCTAATCCCTGGATTAGGAATAAGACAGCAGCAAGCCTGGAGACCACAGCATCTGAGACCGTTCCAGGGAGCCTCACCTGAGCCTACTACTGATTTCTCAGCCAACTGACTGGGGCATTTATTTTTTTTTAATTTTTATGTATTTATTTATTTATTTATTTATTTTTATTTTTATTTTTTTTTGTCTTTTTTTGAGGCAGGGTCTCGCTATGCAGCTCAGGCTAGCCTTGAGCTCACTTTTGTAGCCCAGGCTGGTCTCGAACTTGCACCAATCCTCCTGCCTCAGCCTCCCGAGAGCTGGGATTACAGGCATGAGCCACCACGCCCGGCTATGTATTTATTTTTAACTTATATATATAGCATGTGGTGCCAGAGATCGAGCCACAATCCCTGCAGTTGCCTAAGCTTTCCTAAGCAGGTGCTTTAGAAAACTGAGCTATCTTGCTGGCCCCGTATTTTTAATATATTTTGTATGGGGTCTTACTACACAGCTCATAGTGATTCTCTTGTTTTCAGCCTCCCCAGGACCAGGATTACAGGCATGCACCACCACACTGGGTATCGGTGGCTCACTCTGCACCCGGGGGAAGGGCCAGAGCAGCATGTGGTGCTAGGAATCGAATCCCAGTTCCTACACTTGCCTAAGCAAGTGTATAGTTTGCTGAACTATCTCGCTGGCCCTTGACTAGGGCATTTCAAGGTCACATACTTGTCAGAAGCTGCTCTGGAGTGACAAAACTGGAAATCCACCAAGGGATTTTGAGGGCCATGGAGGAAGTGATAACAGAGGGGTGAACAGGAGAAGCACTTTGCCACACTCAGGTCCCAGCACACCTTGTGGTGTTGAGGTCCTCTGAACCACCTCTAAATGGTCCAATCTGGACTGTGACCCTGAACTCAACCCTGGCCTCCCTGTGCCTAAGTTTCCCTGTTGCTAAGATTGGATCCTGAATGTCCCACAGTAGCCTGTGTATTGAAGGTTTGGTCCCCAGCTCAGTACTGTTGGGAGGTGGTAGAAACTTTAGGAGAAGGAGATCTAATCATTCTTAGTGGACAAGGGTTGGAACCAGCCCAGGTGTCCATGGTGGATAATGGAGAAGAAAAATGTGGTGTATACACAGTGGAATATTATCCAGCCATAAAGAATAAAACTTTAGCTGGGCGTGGTGGCACACGCCTGTAATCCCTGCACTCCGGAGGTTGAGGTAGGAGGATCGGTGTGAGTTCGAGACCAGCCTGGGATACAAAAGTGAGCTCAAGGCCAGCCTGAACTGCATAGTGAGACCCTGCCTCAAAAAAAAAAAAAAAAAAAAAAGACCAAAAAAAAGAATAAAACTTTGTCGCTTGTGGAAAAATTAGTGGAACTGGAGGTCATCATTTCAGTGAAATAAGTCAGATTTAAGCAAGTATCACAGGGCCGGGCATGGTGGCTCATGCCTGTAATCTCAGCACTTGGGAGGCTGAGGCAGGAGGATTAATGTCAGTTTGGGACCAGCCTGGGCTACAAAAGTGAGCTCAACGCCAGCCTGAACTGCATAGTGAGACCCCTGTCCCAAAAAGACATAAATAAATAAATAAATAAACAAATGAATAAGATAAATAAATAAACAAGAATCACATGTTTCCCACAAAATGTGAAATCTAAAAAAAAGTAGAAGGAGTCTGTCCACAGCAGTGAAGGAATAGAAAGGGAAGGGAGTGTAAGGGAGGGCACTAGCAGGATGGGTATTGTCTTAGTTACTTTTTAATCGTTGCTGAGACAAATACCCGACACTCAAAATGAAGGAAGGAAAGGTTTATTTAGCTCACAGTTCGTAGAGGTTTCAGTCCATATTCGGCGGGCCCAAGGCTGCGTGGAGCAGGGTGGAGAGCATCCAGTTCATGGCGGCAGAACAGCAACAAAATGGCGGCAGAGGTAGCCAACCAACACGGCAGCAGAGCAACAGCTAGAGCTAGAGCTCCAGTCTGTCTCTCTGTCTCTCTTTGTATTACATTCAGGCTCTCCGCCTTAGCTCCCTCCCTAGGCTACACCTATAATCCCAGAAGTACTTCCACCCATAATCCCATCAGTACTAAAACCTATAATCCCAGGGATCATGGATCAAGTCTCAAACTGTAGAAGTCCCCACCCAATGACTCCATGAGGCTTTGGGGGGACAACTAGACAAACCATAACAGGTATGATCAAAATATGGTACAGTAGGGCTGGCGAGATAGCTCAGTGGGCTAAGTGCCTGCTTTGGCAAGTGCAGGGAACAGGGTTCGATGGGGCACACTGAGCTACTCAGTCCAGGCGTAGTGCCATGCACCTTTACTCCCAGCACTGGGGAGGCTGAAAACAGCAGACTCATAGAGTCCAAGCTGTGTAGTGATATCCTGTAGGAAATACATTAAATAACAACAACAACAAAGTATGTCACAGAGCCAAGTATGGTGGCACTTGCTTATCCCAGCCCTCGGGAGGCCGAGGCAGGAGAATCATCTCAAGTTCAAGGTCAGTTTGAGCTACAAAGTAAGTTCAGGTAATATAAATAAGTATACTGCACTACATTTATTTGTCTCAAAGTATAGATCTATAGATAGATATGGGGACCACCCACTCACGACCCCCCTCCTGTTCCTCTCTCAGACAGGAACTTTCTTTCCTCTAATAAATCTATTCTGCTCATAAAAATATAGATAGATAGATAGACAGATAGATAGATAGATAGATAGATGATAGATAGATTACAGGCCAGTGTGAAAACACTCCAATAGCTGAGTGTGGTGACACAAACCTATGATCCCAGCACTGAGGCAGGAGTATCACTGTGCTCAAGGCCACTGGACTATATAGTAATTCATGGCCAGTTTGTGTTGCATAGTGAGAACTTGCCTAAAAAGTCCCAAGAAACAAAAACAAAAAACTCCATGGAAGTACTACACTATTATTTACTACATATCCACCTAAAATTTAGCAGCCAGCAGCAACAAATAAGAGCTACTATCTGCCAGTGTCCGTAGCTGGCCGTGCAGTTCTGCTTCCCTCCCTTTGTAGCCTGCCCTGGGGATAACTCCCCTGTGCCCCTGAGCTGCACTGGCAGGAAGCCAGTGTGTCTCACCACTCAGGTCTCTCCGTGGTGCTGTTCAAGCGGGCTCCAACCACAGGGGCTGGCTTCGTCTGACATGAGAAGCTCAGGGAGAAAGAAAAGCACTCAGTGACAGAGTCTTTTAGGACCAAGCTGTGTTTTTTTTTTTTTTAGGACCAAGCTTTGGAGTCACACAGGGATACATTTCAAGATCCCCCATGAATGGCTGAAACTGGGTAGCGCTGAGCCCTATATATAAGATTGCATGACACCTCTGATAAAGTTTAATGTGTAATTGAAGTTTGATTAGTGATGAACAACAGTTCCAACAACAATTATTAAATGCGCTGTAATGAAAATTTCCAGCATTGCCACACTGGTGCCTTGGGTCCTTATTAGGTAGAAAGAGGGTTGCTTGGACACAAGCCCTAGGGACCAGGGTACTGCTGCATGACTAGCAGAGGTGGATATGGCTCACATCCTCTGCAGGAGCACAAGATGGCAGGAAAATTTTTCTGTGCTGCTCAGAAGCTTTGCTTTGAAGGTTTCTCTTTTTTTTAATTTTTTTTCTTGTTTCAGAACCTTTGTTTGTTTATTCACTCATTTTTATGGCTGGCTCAGCCCGCCCCGAGGGTAGGGCTGGTGCAGCATGTGGTGCCGGGGATCGAACCGCGGTCCCTGAAGCCGCCCAAGCCTTCCCATGCAGGTGCTTTAGACCACTGAGCCATCCCACCAGGCCCCAGGTATATAATCTTTTTTTTTTTTTTGGCGGGACTGGGGTTCGAACTCATGACCTTGCACTTGCCAGGCAGGTACTTGTGCCACAGAGCTATCTCCCCAGCCCCTTTTTTATTATTATTATTTTTTTCTTGTTTCAGAACTTTTGTTTGTTTATTTATTTAGTTTTATGGCCTGCTCAGCCTGCCCTGAGGGCAGGGCTGGAGCAGGATCTGGTGCCTGGGATCGAACTGTGGTCCCTGAAGCCACCTAAGCTTTCCTAAGCAGGCGCTTTAGACCACTGAACCATCCTGCTGGGCAGGTTTCTCTTTAATATATTTGGAACCTAATTGACTATGGGTAAATGAAGCCAAGAGGGAGACACTGTATTAGGATGTATACAATCCTGTGGGTTACCTAGGCCTGCCCTCTTCAGCAAGGAAAGAAGCACAGAGAAGTGTGAAACCCAAGAGCCAGAACCCTTAGAGCTATTTTGAAGGATGTCTGCCTAAGCACTACCTCAAAGGGCTGCTGTAGGGATTAAAGACAATACTATAGGCCAGGCATAGTAGTGCATGCCTGTAATCTCAGCACCCTGTGAAGCTGAGGCAGGGGGGCTGCAAGTTCAAGTCCAGTCTGGGCAACTTAGAAAGACCTTGTTTCAAGATGAAAAGCAAAGAACTAGGTTCGGTGCTCAGAACCACACCGAAGAAGTCATCAGCACATGGATTGGATTGCAGACCAGTGTGCTACACACAGCAAGCACCTAGCGAAGGGAACTTCCCTTGCTTTTGGGCCACCGTGTAGGAGTTTCACAGCATGATGCTGTCATTGGGTTTGAGGTAATAATAGTCTTTCCATCTCCAACCCACACAGCCTTCAGAGTTGTGTGCAGTCCTCAGCTGGGTATTCTTTTAAAATCATTTTAAGTGGTCTGTGAATTTATGAATGTAATAATGCCTGTTCAAACTTTTACAGAAATAAATGCTGTATAATGTTTGTTTCCAATGACGCAGTAATAAAAATAAAATACAGCATCCTGCCTCAGCCTTCCACGGACTGGGATGACTGGCGTGCCCCTTCCAGCTTCACAGCGCCTTCCTTTGTCCAGTTCGCTCCTTTCCCTAATCTAAGTTAGAGCCTTTTTTCCTAGTTACTGCTGAAGAGATTGCGAGGGCCACCAGGGGGCGCGACGGAGCAGTGCCGGCTGCAGCCCTCCGAGTAGAGCCGGTCCCTTGCGATCTGTTCTCTGCGGTGCACATACGGCGTCCTCCCGGCAGATAGGAGGATAAACAGTATCTTGGTTATAATCTGTGCTCTGGCGCCTGGTCACAACCAGCTCAGCTCCCAGGGAGCCTGCCCTCTGGTTGCTCTAGATTTTTTTCACACCCGCTCTTTCCCTCTGTGGCGGGACCAGGAGTCACCACCTCTAACCCGGGGTGTCGCCCTTCCTAGTCGTAATGCGGCAGATTCTGCGAAGAAATTTGGGCCGAGTCAGGGGCCACGCGACGGACCTGCCTACAATTTTAAAAACTGGAATTTCTTGAGCCCTGACGTTCCAGATCTTAAGGGCGTTCGTTGCCTAGACCAAGCAGACAGAAATAAGTGTTACCCCATCTGCCCAACGCACAAGTGCCACGCAGAGGGAGGCCGCCTTCCCAGGCTCACACGGCAGGGGGCGCGGGACGCAAAGTTCATAGTCTTTCCAGTCCAAACTGCACAGTTTCAGTCTGGGCAGGTCTGGAAGTTAGAGGACTAAATCACGGTTCTTTTGGTGCCCAGTGAATTGATCCCGAACAAATCCTCTGATTTGATCCGCTTTTCCATTTAAAAGCAAAAAACTGAGGGCTGGGGAGAGCCCATCACCCCACCCTAGTAATAGGAATTGAACCTAGGACCTTCACGCTGAACTACAACACAGCTCCCCCTACATTTTTTTTTTTTTTTTTTTTTTTTTTTTTTAATTCTGAGGCAGAGTCTTGCTAAGTGTCCCAGGCTGGTCTCAAATTTGTGATCCTCCTGCCTCAGCCTCCCAGGGTCGTGGAAGTAAAGGCTTGTGCCAACATACTCAACAAGGATTTTCTTCAATAGCTGTTTCTGAGCTGAGGGACTAAAAAGAAGGTTTTCTTGTCCTGGTGGGGAGGGGATGGGAGAGGAAGGGGCCTTGGGAGTCTGTTTGTACCTTAGGTTTGGGGTGCACGTGTTCACAAGTCGGGGGAAGGATTCTAACAATAAGGCTCCCCTGCAAAGATGTGTGTGTTACCCTTTGTGTCTAGCTGTCTCCCAAGGCTTCGCAGAGTTTTTCCATTTTTTGGAGGTGGCTGAATCTAAAGAGTGCAATTGATTGATAGTCATGGTGCAATGCTGGGATTAGAGGACCCCGGATAAGATGGGTGGCTGCTGGACCAGCCCACTGACTGATGGGCACTGTCCCCGTCCCAGTAGACAGGATACCAGATAAGGGACAGAAAGAGTCTGTCTTCTCCCTTTCTATCATGTTGCTGCTGCTCTTCTGTGGACACGGCTGTTTCTCCTCTGTGCCCCTCTACCAAGCCACCCTGCCTTGGAGCCACCCAATTATGGACAGAAGCCTCTTTGACTGTGGGCCAAAAAAAAAAAACCTTTCCCCCTTTAACTCTGAGTATAGACTATTTTATCTGAGCAGTAAGGAAATAACTGAGGTGGTGTGCTTGCTTCCAGGGATGGCAGGAGTTGGAGCCACCCTGCAATATGTCACCTCAGGCAGAGTGGCTGGCAGAGTCATTAGACTGTGATTAAATCTGACTTCACTGAGCAACCCTGCAGGCACTGCATACATAACATATGCTGTATGCTACTCATTAGACCTCATGATGCCCAGCATTGAAGGTCCTATTGCTGTGCCCATGGTTCAGATGAAGAAATGGAGGAACAGAGCTGAAGCAATTTCCCCAGGGTTCTGAAGCTAGGAAGGACACTGTGCTGAAACAGGAGCCCAAGTAGATTAGCTGCAGGCTCCCTGTACTCAACCACTACATTGAGTAATTCACTACTTGAGCTATTTTTCAGTATATATGGATAGCTATTGTCATCATTATTATTGGTTCCACTCACAAAGCAGGAAGGTTCAGTGGGGAGAAAATGCAGCATATAAAACAGACTCTGATGCCCTGTGGGCTTGTCAGCCGGTGCCTCTCCACAGCTATTCCCTTGCTGACTGTTTTGTTTAGCTCAGATGCTTGCAGAAGCATTGTTGCCCTGGGGAACACCTCTCTGAAACCCAGGAAACCCTCCCTACTACGGCACCACACAGTCCTCCTTGGCTGCAAAACCACAGTAACACTTATATTATTGGGCTTCACATTGTTCATGGTAGGGACTGACCCTGGACCTCATGCTGTGCCTCCAAGCTATATCTCAGCCCCACTGCTGGCCACTTTCAAAATTTTTGTGAAAGCATCACTTTCCTATGGGATCATTTCAGTGATATGGAGTGTATTCTTACTGTTAATGCAACAGGTGTCTAGAACTTTTCGCCTTGCAAAACTGGAACTTTGTATCCTTTAAACACTAAGGTCTCTCCCTCCACGAAGCTTTTGGCAGTCACCTTTCTGGTTTGGTCTGGATTTTTTTTTTTTTTTTTTGTCTTTTTGACACAGGGTCTCACTATGCAGTTCAGGCTGGCCTTGAGCTCACTTTTGTAGCCCAGGCTGGTCTCGAACTTGCACCGATCCTCCTGCCTCAGCCTCCCGAGTGCTGGGATTACAGGCGTGGTCTGGATTTTGACACAAGATCCTGCTCTATAATTCAGCCTGGCCTTGAACTCACTGTGTATCTCAGGCTGGGTTGAATTCATGGTTATCCTCCTACCTCAGCCTTCTGAGTGCTAGGATGATAGACATGTACCACCATGCCTGCTGGCGTTCATCATTCTATTTTCTCTTTGATAGTTTTTGGCCCTGGGACTGGGGAGATAGCTCAGTAGAATAAGCATTCGCTTGGCAAGCACAAGGGCCTGAGTTCAATCCCTGGATCCACAAAAATAATAAATAAATAAATAAATAAATAAATAAGATAGTTTCTGGCCATAGTATGAATTGCTGAATTATTTTGGTGGTCATCTAGTATGGCTGACACCCTGAAAACAATAGCTTATCTTCCCAGAGACTACTTCCCCCTTCTCCAACCCAGCCCTAACTGCAATTTCCTTTTACCTTTCCCATTGTCACAGGAAAGACCCTAATCAGCTCCTCAGATATTTCTAAACATTCCCCTCAAACTCCACCCCTAGCAAAAGTTCAGGAAAACCTCAGCTTTCTTTGTCTTGGGTCAGAGAATCTGCCTGACCCATCTGAACTAGATTCTCTCCGTGTCTTTGGAGTTAATAAAGGTGTCTTTCTTTTATCTTTCCTATCTCTTTACTGTGCCTTCAAAAAACCTATCACTCTTCCCATGATTTTATGTTTATTTTAAGACAAGATCTCACTAAGTTGCCCAGACTGGCCTCGGGCTGGGGTTGCAGGCCTGGGCGACCGGGCCCTCTGTGGTTCAGATTCGTGATCACCCTCATCTAATTCGCATTTCTCTTAGGGTGTGGTGGTGGCCAGCGTTTGGGGAGTGCAGCGCGTCTCGCATCTGGCAGGGTTACCCGGCGCAGCGCGCGCAGCGAGCAGAACGTCCGGGCCCCAGCCAGTGCCGGAGGGACGTAGGCTCGGGGCCAGCGCGCGCCACCTGCGGGCCGCGAGGCAGGGGCGCGCCGGGGGCCAGGACTCGGGTTTTTCCGCCAAGGAGGGGAGGCTGGGGCTAAGGGCAGGAAAGGAGGAGGGGCCAGGTACGCTGCGGGGCGCGGGCGCCTAGGAGGCCGTGAGTCGGAGAGGTTCCCAAAGGCGGTGGTCTCGGCGGAAAGCCAGGCGGCAGCTGTAGGAAGAACACCTGCACCGCCTCACCCGACGCCTACTGCACCGTTCCCACCCGGTAAGGCTTTTGTAGAGGTGGGTCACAGCTCAGGCTTTGGAATGGCTGTTTGTTGTGCACCTCAAAGCAAGTTACTTGCCCTCCCTGGCCTCCAGTTTCTCAGTAAAGAAGAACGAAATAAGACTTCTTCATAGGATTTGTATGCGGCTTGCTGGATGCTGTGGACCGAGGCAGTGCTTCCTGAATGTTAAATGTTATTTCCCTAGGATAATCCCTGTCCAATGTAACCATCCCAAGGCTGGAGCTCAGACAACTCAAGTAACTGGCCCACAGCAATTAAATGGGAAGGGTAGGGGACTGAAGCCCGGAAATCAGACTCCAATCCAGGTCTCACTGTGTCCCGGAAGAGGAGCTCTGGTTATGCCACCGTTTCCCTAGCAGTGAAGTCGTCACGGTAATAGTACTTAGCCCAGGAGATTGACGAGTGAATCAGTCAACACCCATAGGCCTCCTCTGCCAGGATGGAGTTTTAAAAATTTTTATTGCAGATGCATGTCTGGCACAGGGCAGATGCCCAGTAAATACTTTTTGAACAGTAAGGAGCACACATAACCTTTTATCCTTCCAGTAATGTCTGCCTGTCCCAGGCTATGGAATAAGAGCGCTGTTCAGCGAGGGTGGAGAATGAGCCCCAGACACACAGGTGGTCGGTGGAGAAGCTGGAATTTGAATTCAGATCTGTTCATCGTGGAATCTGTGTGGTCTTTTGCTTATGATCCTGGTTAAGTCACCTCCTGGTGGGGAAAGGTGGCAAGAGATTTCTCCTCACTGTACCTATCTGTAAAATGGAGACAATAACAGTACCTACCCAGTAGATTTTCTGTGCGGGTAAATTAAGATGGAGCCCCAAGAACACAGCCCAGTGCAACTGGTGTTGGTACTTGGTGCACGGTGCACACAGGGGTGGTGGTGGGGAGACTGGGAGGGGAAGGAGGAAAGATTGAGAGAGGGAGGGGGAGAGACAGACAGAGAAGAGGGAGGAAGAGACAGCACAGCAGATGTGTCACCAAGGACCGGGCAGGGGAGGCAGCAGGGAACAGATGTGACTGAAGAGCTGTCCTGCTTCTGGAAATTGCAGAGATGCCCCAGGTCCACAGCCAGCCATCCCTGGAAACAGTCTCCAGGACCCGGTTTTCATGGCAGCGGATGCATCCAGCTTTGGATGGGACACATTCTACCTGTCCCTGAGGGGCCTGGGTCTGGATGTCATCTCTGAGCTACCCCCAGCCCTGGGGTCTAGGCAAGTTCCTTGAAGCCCCAGGTCCCCCACTATAGGACAGGAAGACAACTGAGCCCCATAGAGCTGCTGGAGGGGGGACCTGAACTCAAACTTAGAAAGTGTGCAAGCCAGGCCTGGCACTTGAGGGCACTCACTGCCCGTGCTCCTGCTAGCCCAGGCTTGCTGCATCTTGGCACAGCTGGCCTGGGGTCTGTGGCTGTGCAGAAAAACCCTGCTGAGAGGATTAAAAAGTCTACTTCCTGGGGGCTCTGTGAGTCCCCAGTCTCCTTCCAGGGCTCCCCACCAGTAAATTCCTTGAGGGGCCCAGTGCTGCCCTAACCTGTGCCCAGGCAGTTACAGGGGGTCACAAGGGCACAGGACAGGAGGGGCACCAAACTGCCTACCTGGGGAATGGAGTACCTCTAGTGAGACCTGTACTGGCCCGGGAGCCCCAACTTTTGACATTATCACAGTCATTGACATCTGTTTTATGTGCCAAGTGTAGTGCTAAGCCCCAGCTTTATGATCTTCAACATTGGGGCTCCAGAGCCAGCTAGCCTGGGTTCACCTCCCACTTTGGTTACTTCTAGTGGTGTGACCGTGGGCCAAGTGGCCTGACCTCTGTGTTCTTCAGACGACTTCCCTGTAAGCTGGCGTAGCTATTAACAGTGCCAAACTCTTGGGGCTGCAGTGAGGTTCAACATAGTCAGCACATATGCAGTGAGAGGAACAGTGTGAAGATAAATGGTCACCTTTAATATAATTATCTCATTTTTACAGCTGAGGAAATTGAGGCAGCTCAGGGAAACTGGTAGCTGCCAAGGACACAGAGCTTTCTCTTACCTCTGATAATTTATTTGTTTCTCTTTTGTTGCCCTAATTTGTACCCCCCTCTTCCCCATCCTGGCACTGTCACCAGCTGTTATTTGGGGTCCCTCTTCTTGTGTCTGGGGCCAGCTCCTGACACTTTCAGCTCCTGTGCCCTCCAACATAGAGCCTTTTCATTTATTCTTTCTGCTGTCTCATACAATTAGATATATACAAATTATTTGTAGAGTTTATTTATAAATTACTTGCCTAGAAGGTGACAAGGTCTACTCCCACGTTGCCTGTTGGTAATTACTGTTCAGAGTTTCATGCACGAGATGCTATCAAAAAATACAATATTGAGGCCCGGCGGGATGGCTCAGTGGTCTAAAGCACCTGCTTGGGAAAGCTTGGGTGGCTTCAGGGACCACGGTTCGATCCCTGGCACCACATGCTGCACCAGCCCTGCCCTTGGGGCTGGCTGAGCTGGCCATAAAAATGAGTGAATAAGGGGTTGGGGAGATAGCTCTGAGGTACAAGTGCCTGCTGGGCAAGTACAAGGTCGTGAGT
>PVJA010054135.1:0-11695 GCA_004027025.1 Myocastor coypus
TGTGGATATGGACAGTGTCCATGATGCTTAATGGTGGCCAGGTGTCACTTGTGGCACTGAACTACTGCTAGTTCCTTCATATCCACCATGTAGATCCGGACAAAATCATGACCCATAGGGTGCAGGAGAAGTCTATTTGTAGAGTAAGCTGATGGAAATATTTTGCTGTGTATACAAAAGAATGGTTGAAAGACTGCTTTTTTATACCTCTTTTTCTCTTGCATTGAATTTTTTGCCCTACTTGGCAGGTTCTACTCATTCTTCTTCATGGAGTTTTGGTCATTTTGATCCCTCTCTAGAATATCTTTTAGTAGTCTGTGTATGGTTGAGTTTGTCATCATGAAATTCTTTAGTTGTTCTTTGTCCTGGAATTTTTCACTTCTCCATTAAACTTGAAAGAGAGCTTTGCAGGCTGTATCAGCCTGGGCTGGAATTTGTTTTCTTGTAAGACTTGAAGTACTTTGTTCCACTTCTTCTTGAAGGTTTGTGAAGAGAAATCTGTCATTATTCTGATAGGCTTTCCTTTAAATGCAATCTGTTTCTTTTCTCCAGCAGCTTATGGTATACTGTTCCTATGCTGAATTTCTGGGATCTTGATTAGTATATGTCTGGGGGTGGTTTTAATTGGGTTGATGTTACTTGGAGTTCTATATGCTTTGGTTATGTGAATGCCAGATTGTTTCCCCATATTTGGAAAGTTTGCTGCTACTATTTCTGTGTATATTCTTTTTATATTATTTTCTATTGATTCCATTCTCACTCATGCCTATTAGTCTCATGTTATTCAGCTTTGCATCATCTTATAGATGTTGAATTATTTTTTTCCTGCATCCTAGTTGATTTTACAAGATACTTTCTTACCTTTTCAGTACTGTAATGGTATCTTCAAGGTCTGAAAGTCTGTTTTCACTTTCGTTGAAATGGTTTTGCCAGCTTGTGATTGAGGTTTTAATTTACTGTATAGCACTTTGAATCTGCTTTATGTATTCTATTTCTTTCCTATATTGCTCATTCATGTATTTCATCATTTTTCTGTTCTCCTCTATTTTTTTTATTAGTGCTTTCCTTAGGAACATTTAGTACTTCTTTTATTATACTTATCATTTCTTTTTTTTTTACTTCAGAAATTATTTCTCATCTGATTTCCTCTATACTTTTCTGCAGTTGTTTCTTTACTTCAGATGCTATTATCTCAGAGATCTCAGTTGTGTGGCCTCCAATTTCTTTCATACTATTGTCTCCTGCATTTGTTCTGTGGGCTCAGAGCCTGAGAGTGCATTTTGCTCCTTCTCTTTGTCATTTTTGTATAGGTCTGTCTTCTGACTTTTGGTGTAAAGCTCTGGGGGAATTCTTATCTTAGCACCAGGTCAGGATCTGCCAAGTTCAAACTCTGCAGGTGGGCGTGACTTGGGTTTGGCTGTTGCATTCCATTTCTTCCTGCTGTAGCCCTTGGGGATGAACTTGCTGTGCCACTCTAGTAGGTGTTCTGCTCCTAGATCAGCTGGCTGGATCATGCCTCTATCCTCTCTGCAGGGATTTCTGCTGCAGGTTTCAACACTAGACACCCCAGGCCTGGGCTTGGGGTTGAATGAGGGTCCAGCAGGCACCACGTATTCTCACTTACTTGCTGTGCTGAGCTCTGGATTGAATGAGGACCAGGTAGGCCCAGGCCATCTCACTCACATGCTGGGCCTGGGCTTTGAGTTGAATGAGGATGTCTCAGGCCCCAGGTCATCTCACTTATACGTCAAGACTGGGCTCTTGGTCGAATGAGGATCCTGTGGGGCTCTCGGCTATCTCACTCACACATCAGGCCTGGACTATGGGTTGAATGAGGATCGAGCACATCCCAGGTTGTCTCATACCAACTATTGTTTAATTCTATTTATTTTTTCATATTTTTAAAATTTTATTAATTTTAATAAGAAAGAAATAACAATGAGACAATATCAAAACATATTAGTAGGACAGGCAGAATAATTAATACAATGCATATTGTTCTATTCATAGTAGTTGTTCAAAGTACAAGATGCAGACATGGTAACTTTTCTAAACACTATTGGTACAAATACTTCTCATTGAACTAAGAGAAGTAGTTGTATGTATAGTCCAATATTTCATAATAGTAGTGAGTTATCAGCACCACTGACAATATTGGAGGCTGTTGACTTGAGCCTTTTACCGGGTTTTCTTTTTATACCTTGTGGTTAAACTTTTCTGCTGGATGGTTGAGATACAGTGAAAGCAAGACCTATATAACAAAACATAACTTTTGTATCTGTCAAGCTCAGTCAAATCCCCTCAGGATTTGCCTTGAAAACATGCACAGCGTTTTGTAGTACTTTTGTCAGTGTCAGCCATCTGGATGATTCACGACCATTTCCTGACCAGTTTGCTGTCTGTGAAAGCCTGAGAGAATTTTTTGTTTTCTTTAGATAACTCTAGTTAGGCACACAATACATTGTCTATCCCTTTCCTCTGTGGCCTTGTAATCTCCTTAACAGAAAATTTGGGACAACATGGAGTTATACGACGTTATAGTACAGGTTCTCTTATGTCCTGAGTCCTCACTAACCTACCAGGGTTATGGCCAAAATATTTGCTATCTTTGTATCGTTTCTTTTTCTCTAATCTTTTGGTCTTCAATCTTAGCTGTTAGCCCTCTAGAAGAGAAACTTGGTGATACTATTACTCTATAACATAGGCACTTAAGCTTAACATGAGAAAAAAGATTTAGTCCTTGAAGTTATTTAAGTTTTTCTCAAAAGAAAACAAGAATATGTATACTGCTTTCCTTGGATATATGGTCCTTTGTTAGGTTAAGTCATTCTAAATTCCTTTCGATGTAATTTCCCAGTAAATTTGCACATCTGCCAGTAAATGAGTACACCTATGTGAAAAGAAATAGAAACCAAAACGTTTGTGTGGACTGTAGTGTTAAAGTGGATGCTCAAATTGTGATTCTTCAATAATTATTAGAAATATAGACAGATTATCTCTGTATATGTGATATCTATGTATCTATCTATGTATCTATTTATCTATCTATCATGCATAATTACAGTCATAATATTTCCAGGGTTGAATGGAATATTGAAGATCATTTTGATAGGAAGGTAGTTGATCTGTACCTCTGGAATATATTTCTTTAAATTTTGGTCCAAAAATTCTTTACTAGTGCAAAACATAATTTGGCATTTATATGGTTTTAAAATTAAAAACAAAATTATGGAAGAACGAGTAGTAATCAGAATGGTCTGTCATCCTTGTAACTTTCGTTAGTCCAGATTGCCCTAGGGATCCCTCAAAAGATATTACTGTTTGCATGGAACCAGATGGCAGAGATTTTAGTTTCTAGGAAAATATAATTAGACTCACCTTTCTGTATTTTGAATAATTTAAAATGCTATAAAATTGTTTTAACTATGTCCTAGTTGTTTAGACGATCCGTAGTAATTTCCTAGTACTAAGTCAGGTTGTTTTTTTTGTTGTTATTGTTGTTGTTCCTCCTGATTTCCTTCACTTTAGTTATAAGCATTTTTATTAGAACACTGTGGTCATTTTTTTCAGAAGTTGAAATGATATTTTTCTCCCAGAAACAGGATTGAGAACTTTTAGTTCTTAATGTGACTCAAATAGAGAGGAGCTGTACTGTCAAATGCACACTATTTGCATGGAATGTGCCTCAAAATATATGCTATTTGGATGAAAACCTTGAGCCAAACTCCTTTTACTTTTGCATATGAATGTTTGTTTTCACTCATCGGCTATGATAACTTTCTGTTTTCTAATTTCTGAAAACTTAAACACATTTAAATAAAAATTCAGGTGGTTTTTCTCAGAGATGCATTGATAGTTATTAGAGAGGTTATTATGACAGATGGCATTGTTCTTCAAACATTTATAAAATTTGCCTAATCAGTAAGTATGTAGTGAAGAGAACCAAGAAATATTATGCTATTCTGCTCTGTATTTACAGTTTCCTTCCTTATAGATATACCAAGATATTTTCTACATGTCTTGGAATTAACAGCAAATAGTTAAAGGCACTAGTGAAAATATGAAATGTCATTAATTTCAAGTATTTTGTAGACAACATAACCAACTTTGTAAGCTGTCTTAAATACTGACAGTGATCACAGAGCTTTATAAAAGTGAGGGAAGTGATAATATTCTAAATAAAGTTAAACATAAACAAGGATAAGTAAACTAGTGAGAAGATCTGCATTTCATAATTTATATTTTTAATATAGCATATTACTTTGGTAGAATTAATATTGTGTAATAAAAGTCAATCTTTTGTCTACTGTACTTAGTTCAGATCTTTTGAAAAATATGATGACTTACTCTCACGTGTTCAGAGGTAGATCTTTTGAGAAATGACTGAATTGTGAGGGCACTTACTCTTCAATGCATGTGCATTCCAAGGAGTTCGAGGCTGAGTATGCTGTTTGGAACTGGGATCTGGAAGGGAAAGTGAGGCTGTAATTGGAAAGATTCATGTACTTATCCCTTTCCCCTTTCTCTCTCTCTGACTCTCTCACTCTGTCTCTATCTGTCTCTCCCTCAGTGGTTTGTGTCTCTTTGTCTGCCTGCCTGTCTGTTTTTTATGTCTATTTCTGTCTCTGTCTCTCTGTCTCTGTCTCTGCTCTGTCTCTGTCTCTGTCTCTCTGTCTCTACCTCTGCTCTGTCTCTGCTTTCTCTGTGTCTCTGTCTCTCTCTTTCTGCTTTCAGGCCACCAAGGACAGAGTCTGTGTCCTCTTTAATGCCCTTTAATGTGGCCTTTCTGCCTTGGAGCAAGCTGACATCAACTGAACCTCTAAAACCATGAATCTAAATGAACCTTTCTTCCTTTATCTTGTATCAGGTATTTTGTTCCAACAATGAGAAAATCATTAATCCAGTTCTTTGTGCCCTTCTTTATTCTGCTGTGTGAGGTCATAGTATTCCTACTTTCCAAAAGATCATACTATCCTAGGTAAGATCTTGGAAGTTATTGTTGTTAATACCTCTATTTTTGTAATGAATAGATACTAAAATTAAGAGAGAAAAAGTTTAGCTTGACTCAAAGTTTCAGAGATTTCAGCCTACAGTCTGTTTTTGGCATGTGGCCTTTGGACCTGTGTGTGTACGAGCAATAAATCATGGAAGGAGCATGAGATGAAAAAGGCTGCTCACTTCCTGGTGGCCAAGAGGCAAAGAGAAAGGAATGGGGTAGAGGCAACATCATTTCCTAGAATACACTTCCTGGAATGGACGACCTGCCACTGAACTCTAACTCAGAGTTTCCATCACTTTCAAATATCAGCATAGGCTTGGAATAAGCCTTTGAACATAGGAGTCTTTTGTAGGACATTGACCCATACCGTAGAAGCAGTTCTCACCAGGCACTAAATGTTCAACTACCTCATTGTTGAACTTCTTAGATTCCAGAAATGTGAGGAAAAAACTACTGTTCTTTGTAAATTTCCTAGTCATTATTTTGATGCAGTAGTATCATAATGGATTGTTATATTGGTAAACATCAAAGAATACATTCTTTCAGTTTTCTTTTATTATGTTACAACAATTCCTAGGTATTAAAATAATCTTTACTGAAAGACTCATAAATTGAAAGAAAGCTTGCATGACCCTGATACTCAGAACTTATTCTTTGACAAATAAAGTTTTTATATTTTCCCAACATGAACCATGAATTTTGCTTTTATAGAATTTCAACTTAAATGTTAGAAAATTCCTCTAATGTTCTTGGCTCCAGTTATATTCTTTAATTTTTCTATTGCTTTACTTAATTTATAATTGAAGGGAGAACAAATAGGACATGGGTAAATACTCAGACATACAGTATTAGCTGTACCTCTTTAAACAAATTGGGGCGATTTTCCCTATGAATGTGTCTTGTCAGTCACTCAGAGTCTTTCTTCCTTTTGGTGCCAAAATCTACTAATCCTAGATCGTTTAGCTATTAACCCTTACAAGCTGTAATTCTAACTTTTAGCATCAATATTTATATTATAATAGGACTGAGTACACACTAAATGCCCAAATCATATACAAAATACATTTTTAAAAATAGTACCGTTAAATTGTTCTGGAATACAAGTTTTCAGATTCTGTGCCCCTAAATTTCTTTGTCCTCTTACACATTGAACAAGCGCCAATTTATGAGAGACTCATCAACACCACTTTGGCCACCATGTGAGTTCTGAATGGGTGTTCAAGAATGAACCAGCCACAAACTTGTGCCCCATTTAGTCCAGAGTTCATGTTGCTTTTGTTATTCTGTTTCCTGGCGCATGTTTGTCCATAGAAAGCCAAAATACGCAAACAAGAGCACTTTTGTTGGTTTCAGTAGTTGATTTGGGATTGGTTTCCCTTACTTCATCATTTCTAAAAGGTACATGTTGAAACATCATAAAATTGAATGGTTTACTCAAACTTTGGTTAAAAAGCAGTAGTTTACTTTAGGGAAGAAGGCCTCTGCTATATAATAGTTACAAGGATATAAAGTCTCTTAAAAAATAGAATTGTCTGGCAGGTAAAGCCCGGACTTTTCCGTGTGTGTATGTGTGTGTGTGTGTGTGTGTGTGTGTGTGCGTGTGTGTGTACAAATCTCTGTTTTTGCCAGCTTAAAGGCTACTTTTAATTTGCTGTTGCTTGAAATCATTTGGTTAAGGTCTATATTTTAAAAAGGCAAATTATTGCTTGAAGTTACCTTAAACACCTCAAATATTTTTGTGGAGCTCATAAGGATTTCAAACATAATGACAATTTTCCAATGGAGGATATATTTCTTACATGGAAATTACCAGCTCTATGATGAGCTCGTCAAATTGAGTAGTTTGGAGATATTTCTTCTGCTTTTATTTCTTTTCTAAGATTACATCTACATAAAATTGAATTTCCATTACATTTGATTTTACTGCCCCTTATTCCTTAGAAACTTCTTACTTTTTATTTTCTTTATAAAATTCTGTATTTCAGTTAAATTTATACTTTATTAGGATAAACAATTTAGCTGAAGTTTCTTGAATCATGCAACTTTCTGTGTTGATAGAGTATGATAGCGGTATGGGCTAAAGTCACCTACTAAACTCAATTTTGCTGCAATATTGTTTGTGTTTTAGCCATTCAGCTACCTGAGGAACTTCACAACAGTGCCTTTGTTTAGATTCTACCTCTGACCGATTGAACTGCCCTTCTGCCACCACTCAGAACAATTCTATCAACCTTTCATCTCTCAAAATGTATTTCTCCTTTGATCATTTTCTCTGTGACTAAATCAAAGATGTCTTCTTTTTTCAAGTTAAGAGACTTATAGTCCATGTGTCTTACAAAATAGCAGACCAACCTCCGCGTTGAGTTACTATGACTCCAGTAGCATCACAGCAGGTCACCAGACTCTGCTTAAACACCAGCGTTGCGAAAGAGACTAGCAAACCAGGAAGAATCCTGGAACATTTTATTATCTGGAAAGCCAAGCTATTAGGAACTTCACTTGAAGAATTTGGGCAAAATTTTGTAGCAGTATTATGGAATTACAGTGACAATTGATACACAGCATAAATATATTATAAACATATACAGGGAAATAGTCAAGCCAAACATATTTTCCTTTACATTAACAAAATTATTTTTTATCCACAGAAATGTCTAATTCTAGACCTCAAGTAAGCTCCTTGTTTAAGAGGTCACAATATATTGTGGTTGCAACCTGTTATGATCTTTGCACTGTAAGGAAGCACCTCCTCTTCTTCAGAATGAGGGTGGGGAAGGAAGGAGGCATCCAGCACACACACACACACACACACACACACACACACACACACACACACACCACTTACAACTACTTCTTTGCTTCAGTCAATTCTGAAAATCTAGAAAGAGAGAAGTGAAATTAACTTGTCCACTCTGCTTAAGAAAAATATATGTAGAAAATCGTTTCATGAGCAGGATAAAAATGATCAAAATCAAATCCTGACTAAGTATAGTTCCACAATGATGTCAGATACTTTGGGCAGCTTTTATTAAATAAGAAAGTTCAGCAACTAACCCATGTTGTGAAACAGATTTGTCATTCAATTATTTATTTATTTATTTGTTTGTTTGTTTATTTATTTATTTTTAGACAAGAGTCTCACTATGTATTACAGGCAGACCTCAAACTTGCTTATGTAGCCCAGGCTGACCTCAAACTCACAGGAATCCTCCTGCTTCAGTATCTTAAGTGCTAAATTATAGGTGTGTATCACTATGCCTGGCCATGGATTTGTTTTATTTTCAGAACCCAAGAAAAATACTGCTGTGCTCGTATTGCTATTATATTTGTCCACTTGTTAATGAAATGAGATGAGATAAACAGTTTGTACCTAAATAAGTAGAAAAGAAACTCATGGAAATTCTAGTCAACAATATATAATTATGTGTGTGCACAAACTAGCAGATGTATAGAGACCCCTTTTGCACACATCCAAGTAGGCATCCTTGGAGTCATTAGGAAAAGTCTCCTTCAAGTCATTATTTATTTATTTATTTATTTATTTATTTATTTATTCATTTATTTGGCATAAGTTTGTACTCTGCCTTGTGAAAATTCTAAAATATACTTTAGCACTCATGACTAAGAGATTTTTATTTGTCTAATTTTAGTAATTTTAGTAGTCTTGTTTTCCCAAGCTTTTATGGGCATGGTCTCTGTTCTGCCAGTTTGTACTGATAAATTTAGAAATGATTTTTCCAAGAGAAAATTTGCCTTTGATTTTGTGATTAAACATTTTCCTAGGATTTTCTAAAAGGACTCTAGTTATAAAATATAATTATTTTTAAGGACAAATAAACAGATTAGCAAATCAAATAATCATTCAAACTATAAATGCTGAACAAAAGTAATTTCATCTTATAGTCAAAAGATTGACTTCTGGTATAAGGTGCAAAAGGAGTTATGTCTAAAAGTTGTAGCAAATATTAAAAATTTAATTGGTCTTTGAAAATTTTTTTCAAAGAAAGTGACTTTTATTGGTATATTTTGGATATACATAATGATCACGTAAGGCATTTGTATCTGTACATGATGTAACGTGATTCTGCTGTATTCCAATTGCCCTATCCTTTCAAGCCCTCCTCACTTCCCTATATACAAAAGCTTTGTTTCCAATTTTTCCTTTTTTTCTCATTGTATTTCATTTTTCTCTTCCATCCTTTCCCTCTATTGCTTCCTTTGTTTCCCTCACCATTAAGTCTTCCTCCTATTGCACAATATCTATTGTATGTTTTGATCCTTATTCCCACTTTCAGTTATTTCATTTAAGAGTAAGGCCTTAATTTGAGTTTACCTGGAAATATTTCAAGCTTATCTTTCTTATAGCAATATATCTGTAGATATAGATATAGACAATATAGAGACATAGATATAGACATGGATATAAATATAGACATAGATATCTAGTTACCCTATCCTTTTTATCCACTCACCAGTTGCTGGGCATTTGAGCTGTTTCCAAGATCTGGCTATTACATATTGTACCACTATAAACATGGGTGTTTATATATCACTGTGGTATGATGTTTTTAATTCCTTCAGGAATATATAAAGAATGGAAGAAGATGGGTCAAATGGAACTTCTAGTCCTAGTTTTTTGAAGAATCTCCACACAAATGTCCCTAGTAGTTGCACCAATCTGTAGTCTCACAAACAGTGCGAAAGTTTTTCTCCACTCCCCTGCCAACATTTGTTGGTGGTTTGTTTCATGATAATAGCCATTTTTTTATGGAGTGACATTGAATGTCAGGTTTATGTTAATCTTAATTTTGTGAGTAATCAATGATGGTGAATATTTTTCCATATATTTATTTACTATTTCTACTTCTTCAACTGAGAAGTTTCTATTTCTGATGCTTATTTTTAGATTGGGTTTGTAAATTTGGGGGCCTCTGAATTATTGAGTTCTTTATATATTCTAGATCATAATCCTTTGTAAGAAATAACTGGAAAAATTATTTCTTACATGGTGGGCTGTCTTTGCACTCTGTTGATGGTTTTCCTGGCTGCATAAAAGCTTTTTAAATTAATTAATTAACTAATTAATTAATTTGCTACAGGGCCTCACTATACAGTTTAAGCTCATAGTTATCTTTTTGCCTCAGACTCCTTAGCTCTGGGATAACTGGCATGTGCCACCATGCTTGGTTTCAGGGCCTGCATGGCACCCCTGGGCTTCTGGAGCTGGCATAGCATGTGGTACTGGAGATCAAATTTGGGACCTTGCATTTTCTGGGCAGGCACTTAGACCACCAAGCTATCTTCCTAGCTCATGTACAAAAGCTTTTTAATAAGATGAGAACCCAGTTGTTTATTCTTTGAGACAGTTCCTGTGTGATTGGAGTTTTGTTAATAAAGTCTCTGCCTGTACCGATGTCTTTAAGTGCTCTGTGTATATTCCAGAAAATTTAATATTTCTGTTTTAATATTTATATATTTAGTCTCTTTTAATTTTAATGTAGAACATAGTGAAAGATATAGGTCTAATTTTAATTTTTGGCATGTGGAAAGCTAGGTTTCCTAGCAGCATGTGTTAAAGAGGCTGTCTTCCAGTGAATGTGTTTGATACCTATCCCAGATAAGGAGGCTCAGTGGGTATGGCATTGTATTTGCATCTTTTACCCCTTCTACTGACCTTTTGCTTCTTTAGATTTGTGAGGTTTTTTCCATTATCACACATCTCAGATGCTTTGCAATATACGATTTCAAGTCAGAGGTTGTGATGGCCCCTGTCTTGACTTTGTTGCCAATAATTGCTTTTTCTACTCTAGATTACTTCTGTTTGATTCCACGTAGATTTTGGGACTATTTTCTCTAATTCTGTAAAATATGGTGCTGAATTTTGGTTGGAATTAAAAATAAATATTATTATTAAATCTGTATAACAGTTTTTGAAGTATGGCCATTTTCACTGTAACAATTTTTTTTTTTTCATTTATTTATTTGTTTTTGTGCATTGTCTCAATATGCGGCTCCGACTCACAGTAATCGTCCTGTTTTCTGCCTCCCAGTTCTGGGATTACAGGTGTTTGTCACCATACCTGGTCTCCATAGCTGGCTCACTGCACTCAGCATGATGTGTGTGTGGGGGGGGGCGACAGTGCTGGGGATCAAACCCCAGTCCCTGGGCTTGCCTAAGCAGGCACTTAGTGTGTTGAGCTATCTCGTCCAGCCTTTCTTTTTCTACTTTGCTATGCTTAAAATTCATATATCGAAATCTAATCACCATTATGAAGATTCCAGAAGGTGAAGCCTTGGGGAATGGTTAGTTAATGAGTGAAGACCTCTGGAAATTAGTGTTCTTATGGAAAAGCCTCAGAGACCTGCGTGACACTTTCTCTTTAAGAGACACAGATGCCAGCTATGGAGCAGACAGTGGGCCTTCATCACACTCAGATTTTGCCAGCACTTTTTTTTTTTTTTCAATTCTTTTATTGTTTAAATTTAACAATGGTTATATTACATATTTTCATCATCGGATCAGTTTAGATTAATACATATAGGTATATAAGATTCATCAAACAACTAAACATTAACCTTTCTAAATCCACATTAATTTTTTTTTTCTTTTCCCCCTTTTTTTCTTCGAAAGTTGACATATTGCATATTGTCCTCACAATCATTCTATAGAGTGCAGTGTGTGGGCATGACCCACCT
>PVJA010054136.1:0-11694 GCA_004027025.1 Myocastor coypus
TACAACCTTTGAACTGGCATTAGGTATGAAAACGTTCTTTAAAGACTTCTCCAAATACAGCTTCTCTAACAGCAATGGAACATCCATTTCTGACAAAACAATACAAAAAAGGACATATGAATAAAGGTCCATTTCGTTGTGAAAAAATATATATCACGTTTTTTTGTAAATAAAATTTTATTGGGGAACAGCTGTGCTCTTTTTTTCTCCTCACATTTTGTCTTTGGCTACCCTGCACCACAGAGTATGCTGAGCTCTAACAATAGCCCATATAGATGTTTACTGAAAATCTTTTCTGACCTCTTCTGGGCTTTCATGACCCTTTATCTCTGTGTTGTAAATCCAGGTAACTGTGTTTGCATTTCTCCTTAGAATGTACCTTGTGTCTTCATGGTCAATGTGTGGTACTTATGCCTGGAAGACTAGTCACTGTTTTCTACTGTGTACAACTAACACTGAAGGGAAAAGAACAAGGCTCTTATATGAACCATGCCTGCGAAGCACAGAATAGAAAAAGACAAAGAGGGCCAGGGAAAGAAAGGGTAGAGCAAAGTCATCTATTTGTTCTGAGAGCTAAGGTGAGGATTTGAGGGCAAATAACACCCACATGGCAAGGTTGTTCTGAGGTTTAAAGGAAATGGATGTCACTGAGAAGGAACATGCCCACCTATTTTTACTCGATAGATCTCTCTCGAGTTCTTCACATAGTACTTTAAGTACCAGCAATTGAAGGTTCAAAATAAACCCCAAACACCCAATCTTGCCAGAGTTTAATTTTTCCCTTCTGTAACATAAAGAGCTCCTGCTCGATCTCTTCTTAGGTATCATCCCCTTCTGAGCTTCACAAAATGCATCTTCCCTTGGCAAACCTCAGTGTATGTGGAAGTAATTCAGATGCAGTCACTGCACATGCCCACCAGAGATTGTTTTAGAATACAGTTGATTTCTCACTGTGTCTGTCTTCACCAAGAAAACCAGAATATTACCTAGGTATCACTTTAGCTACTAGACCACAGCATTAGGCTTGGGGTTAAAAAAACCATGCATCAGCCATTCCCGTATGGCTTCCGGCAGTTCATGTGCTACATCTCTGACTTCTGCGTAACGTGGAGGCAACTCTACCTCTTCCTTGTTTCCGAGTCATCCAGCTGTGGAACATGTATTTGCTCATGATAGAGACCCCTTTCAACTGTAGTTCCAATAGGCATTTCCTGTCTTCACAGAGAAGAATTGGGCCTAATTATTGAAAACTAAAAGTTTCATGCCTCCAATGAAAACACAAGCAGTTTCAGGAGTTGGACCTCTTTTTTTTTACATGATTTGTTCTGCTATGAACTACCTTGCCATCCCAAATCCATGGCTGTCAAAAAGATGCTGTGTTTTGCTCACAATCTTGTAATTCTGCTCTGGAATTGTTGTTGAAACATTGCTTGTCTGATTTCTTTGTGATTTATGTAGCCACATGAGTTCTAGCCTTAGGCATAAAGGTCTGGGGAAGGTGGACAGCATGAATCTTGAGTATGTCCATGCCCATGTCATTCTTCTCCCCATTGGACAACAATTCTATTCTTATAATGATAGTTTCGTTTTTGGGATATGAAAAAAGACTGTTATGCTCCCTAAATGGCTAGGTCCACCCCTACATCTCTCATATTTCCTTGGAGATAGGCTTGAGCATCTCATTAGTTCTGGGCAATTGATTGTAGATCACATGTGTTACTCTTAGCTAAAGCAGTTCAGAGTCTCTGTCAGATCCTTCTCTCCTTTCATGCGTCCTTAACTGTGTAAGCCACATTGACCAACTAAAAGAGCCACAGAATGGAAGACAGCTGCACTGAACATGATTAATTAACTTTCTGCATTAAACCACTGAGTCTACCATTTGTTATTGCCACAAAGCCTACCTTATACTGACTAACAGTGTGGGAATGTGAACATGTGTTAGTGGGGAGAGAAGGGTTTTGTTGAAAACAACTTGTAGTTTAAAGATTTTTATTATTCTAATTATTTCCATCTTAAGATTTCTATGATAAAATTTTAGGTATTTCCATTTTTGACACAATTATAAAGGGAACACTCCAGTAGGACAAGCATAATGTAAGGGAAAGTGCTGAAATATGGAAAGCATGTTGTTGGCTTCTGACAGAGCTCAGAAATAATCATATACACATCATGGTGCAGCAAAATAAGATCCATCTAAGTAATGCAGGTGGCTGAATCTTGAGCCAATGATTTTTTGGAGAAATATCTAGAAAGGTTCCTAGAAGAATCATCCAGCTTCCAGCTAAAAGAAGCCTAACCACTCCTAAGATTAGCGGAGGCCCCATGATTTCTTGCCATTCTCTACAAAGTTAGGTTTCACTCTTTCCTAAAGCCCAGAGATTCTTTTTCTCTCTACCCAGGTCAAAATCATACCACATGAAAAGAACTTCAAATAATTTTTTCACAAGCAGATTTATTTTTGATGTCTTTGATTCTGCACCAAAAGAAAGGAATTGAGTTCAGTGGTTATCACCCTCATGAAATTTTTTTCCTGAAGAAAGAGACTGACAGGAAAATGTGCAATATTTTAATCTTTTAAGAAATTTCCAAGTATATCATTAAAATCCACTGGTGATTAATGCACTTTTTGCTTAGCCATGGGTAAGCAAATTTACTTTCTGCAGAATGCAGCTGGCTTTAAATTTACTGGCAAGTTGAATTTTAATTTGCTTCTTCCTTCTCTTCTGCTTATTCCCTAATCTTATTAATTCAGATGCTAGGGTATTATCCAGCAGCCCACATCTTCTCACAGGACCCTTGGGCTTGTCTTTCTGACTTGGGTTCTCTTTGGAGGTGAGCTATGTCCTCAAGGTCTCTCTTTCTCTGCAACACACTGGGGAATCTTTAAGGAGCCACAGTCACTATCATGTCAAACCAGTAAAGGCTTCCTTAGAATCCAGATATTCAACTTCAGGCTTTCCAAATGACAACCCTTAGTGAACTGAGAAAGTGCAATTCTACTGTATTCCTAGGAGTCTTCCCTTTTAGGTGTTACAGATGTGCTTTTGCCTTGAGGGACCTGTAGGCATTGTACTCAGATAGCAATCCATTCGCACACATTATTTATCAGAAACAACTGCAAACCTATCCCTTGGTTTGCTTAGATGGCTTTAACCTAGGGTCTTGTGATTAACTAGTAAAGAAGCTTTTAAAAGCCAATAAAATGTTATGCTTTTATTAGGCATATTTTGTTGTGACACATTTGGCCTCTTGGTACCTACTTCCCCGACTTATCGATTATGATGAGCTGCACAGAACAAAGGAGGGGGGTGACTACTATCTGTGTATTTGCAACAGGCTTGCCACTTCTCCACATTTGTAGGAACTTTCCTCTCTCTCCTGAGGTGCTGCTGACTGCTATATCTTATCTTTTTTCTTCAGGGTGTTAGGCAGAGCTTATGAGGCCTCTCAGTTCTTGATATGCTTATAAGGTCTGATATTATTATCTGATGCACTCATTATCTATTGCTTGGTAACAAGTCACCCTGAAATTTAGCAGTATGAAACAATGAACTTTGGTTATTTCACATGGATTCTGAAAGTTAAAAATCCACTTTGGCTTAGCTGGGTGGTTGTAGCTTAGAATCTCTCACAAGGCTTGAGTGGAGCCATTGTCCAGGGCCACCTCCATCTCCAGGTATGGGAGTGGATGTAGAATTTGCTTTTGCATTTCCTCAAATAGTCGTAGGCAGGCTGCTGTTCCTTGTTGTCTGTTATTCAGGGAGACCTTTCCCTGGGCTGCTCAGAAAACAGAAGACTGCTTCTTCCAGTGAAAAATCTATGACATGGCCGGGCGTGGTGGCGCACGCCTGTAATCCCAGCACTTGGGAGGCTGAGGCAGGAGGATCGGTGCGAGTTTGAGACCAGCCTGGGCTACAAAAGTGAGCTCAAGGCCAGCCTCAACTGCATACTGAGACCCTGTCTCAAAAAGACAAAAAAAAAAAAATCTATGACAGAGGGAACAATAGAAATCACAGTCACTTGTAAGGTGATCCTCAGTGCCAAGCCAGAATTTCTGTTGTGCGCTGCTGGTCACACTGACTGATTCAGGAAGGAAGTGGGACCACAAGGATAATGAATGCCAGGAAACAGGGATCACCAGGGCCATTGTGCAGGATGCTCACTGCACATGCTTTCTTCTTTATCCTCTGAATGTGGGATGCTCACACTTGCCACAGTGCCTCTGCAGGTGTGATGCCCTGTGCCTATAGAAGTTTGCTCCCTTTCCACCCTCATTAACTGTCTTTGTGATCAGCCCTCAGCTTAGTCATCTCTTTCTCAAAGGAGCCTTCTCTGACCTTCACTCCACACTTCTGTGCTCTTAATATTGTGGTAATTTTTACATTGGGTACTTTCTTAATTGATGTCTTGCTCACTACTCACTCTGTGATTTAGACACCAAATCTGTGCTCATTTTTGTGCATGAATGTATCCGTGGCTTGGTGGTTACTGTTGTGTGGAATGAACTAATGCAACAGAGGTGAAAGCTGAAGTTACTGTATAGGGAAGGTGTGTGTGAAGGGTTCCAGGTGCATTACGATAATGACTTTGGGAGCTGGAATTACACAAGGCTAACAATTAGGCAATTGTCCTTTCTCCAAACTAATTATTTCCTTACCTCTGCTCTGTATCCATCCCTTTTCCTTTTCTCCCTTTTCCTTGAATGTCTCTTTTATTTGCTTGTCTATCCCGCTTCACCTAACTCTCATCTTCTCAGTGGTGGTAATTAGAAAAGGAGAAGTGCACACTGACAGGAATGAGAAAACGAGAAGTGAAGTGAGCTGTGCAACACAAGCAAATGTTTTCTCAGTCTTGGGAAAGGTATGGAAAGGTGAGGCAAATGCTATCCAGGCCAGAAAACTTGACGCTGACTTGTTCCGGAAGTGAGGTAGTTAGGGTGTCATATCCTGGTATGTTTATCCTATCCTAGATTTATTTAAATAGTGTTTAGGAGTGGGGTTTTGTCAGAGAATGTGATGAATGGTGAGATTATAAAGATTTAAATAGGTAGAATTCCTAACAGAGGATCTTCCTGTAGCACCTTGGTGCTCAAATTTTGGTCCATCAAACAAGAGCATTAACACTACCTGGAGGTTTGTTACAAATGTAGAGTGTTAGGTCCTACCCAGAGGTACTGAATAAAGAGTTTTGATCACTGCCAGGTGAGCAGTATAAGGAGGTAGGATTCCTGACATAGAGGCTCTCACTGTAGCACCTTGGCTCTCAAATTTTGGTCCATGAAATAAGAGAGTCAACATTATCTGGAGGTTTGTTAGAAGGGTAGCCTCCTAGGTCCTATGCAGAGGTACTGATAAAAGACTCTTGATCACTTCCAGGTGATCATTATAGCTACTAAAATTTAGGGAGCACCTGGCTGTAAGATACAGGCAAGGAAAAGCTGGGGAAAATAAATGCAGGACTGTTAGCATGAATATACACTCAATGTACCACTGTAGTTTTGGCCCCCATCTGCTAAAGTAATTAGAAATGGGCTGTGAGGCCAGGAGATTGCACATGAACAGGAATTTGCAAAGAGAAGGTATCCAGAAGGGATGACAAGCAGAGGAATCAGTACATATAAAGGCCTGTTGTTTCTCAGAAGCATGGTCTGCTCAACCAAATCCAAGTTATTCTACTTGGACAGAACTAGGACCTGAAGTAAGAAGTGACAAGAAATGTACTAGGTACATGGAAGCACATAGTGGAAAATGGAACAAAGAGTTAACTATGCTTTCTTAACAAGTCTCTTGACATCACTTAAAGAACTGATGAGTCATTAATTTTTCTTACTTGCAAACGGGGAGTTGGTTCTGCACAGGAACAGAGCTAATGACACTTTTAGAGTGTACGTTACACTATGCTATAGTGCTCAGTATACATTTATTGAGCATGTATTATATGGAAGTACTATATGTAGAATGCCTTACTCTGCTTAACACTTCCAACAAATTTATGAGGAAAATACTATGATGATTTCTTGGGGCTCAGAGGATACATTACTATCCACAACACACTGAAATGATAGGGAGACAATTCCACTTATGATGCTACAGAATGGGTCAGCGTCAAGTTAGTTTTCACTTGGGCCATGAGTGTCCGTATCATTCTATAGTTTGGAGGCAACATGCTCTGTTCTCCTTTGTCAGCAGGTGACCAGAGCCAATACATCTGCTGTCTTTTGTTTACAGATTTCTGTTAAAATTTTGTTTCATTTCAGGAACAGTGTCTTCTGCCTCCACACATAGGTTATGTGTTGTCAGCCAGCTCAACACAGAGACCTCAGGCAATTGCAGGTGCACTGTGGGTTACCTTTAGAGCGAATTCTCTGAATAAACAGTTCAGTCAAAAAACACCAGGTGCCCAATCTCACAACCCATAAAGTCAAACCTGACTTTTGCATCCTGTAGAGAGCCACTTTTACCAAGGTTGGCAGAGCCAGAATTGGGAGGCAGGACACATTTTTCTTAGGGCTCCCCTGCCTGCCTTTCTTGGAAAACTGTCAGACTTAGTTGGATTTCTTTTCCTCATCACCACACCTGGCCTGTACCCATTTCCTCAGAGGCTTCCCTTTGGTGAGGAAAGGTGTCATGATATATCAATTAGATATTAAACCTGTGCAATGAGCAGGCCCATCATTAAACCCATTTCTTTTAGATAAAACAGAGCCTTCAAATTTTGAGTGATGCTATTATTGGGGCTGGAAAATAAGATTAGAGAAGGTCGTTGTCATTAGGGACTTGTTTTTTCCCTTCCCTTTGGTCTCATCCTGTCTTGCAATGAAGACAGAACAAAAGAAAAACAATTACTATGTGTAAATGATCTCAATTGTTTTTTTTCTGTTGGTTTTGGTGTTTCTTTGGCCAGAATTTATGTGAGTTTATACATGGAAAAAGGAAACCATTTATTTCAAAATGTTAACTGAAATATCGAGAAGTAGGAAGTGAAGGAAGAGAGAAGGGTGATAGTTTTTGTTTGTTTTTACATTTCCTATGCTTTTGGTGTTGTTTCTGTATTTAATTTTGTATCAAATCCAGCAGGGACTATACAAGGAATTGAAGGCAGAAAAAAATAGTTGTGAGACTAGCGCTAAGTGTAGTTCACACACATGCCATGATATGCAGCACAGTAAGATAAATGGACCTCTATTTCAGTTTGATGCAAAATCAAGACATGCCGGTTTAAAGAAGTGAAGGTAGTAGACTCAGCTCCTGGTCTTGAAATAATTTTTTTCTTTCATCATATGCTAAAGAAGATAATTTACAATATGCCAAACAAACAAAAAAAATCTAAAAGCAATTTAGACCACTTTTTTGTCAACTCTCTTGACATTATCTTATGGCCTAATTGCAAAGCTCACTTCAGGAAAGGGAATACTAACAAGAGCCAAAATTAACTGGATAAAGAGCGTATCTGACGATGTAATTTCTCTAAGGACAGCATGCAATGTTACAAAGTAGAATAGAGTAGATAGCATAACACGGTGGCGATTATCTATAGATCCTGATTTTATGGTGAATTCCATTGTCATACACAGTGAATATGGACTAATAATAGAACGAAAGCATTAGCATTTCTTAAGATTAGTTGCCGTAGTCCACTTGCGCTGCTATAACAAAATATCTGAGCCTGAGTAATTGATAAGAACAGAAAGCTCCTCACAGTTGTAGAGGTTGCAAAGTTTAAGATCAAGGCACTGGGTGGCTTAGCTGTGTAATGAAGGCGGTCATCCACTACTAAGATGGGGCATTGTTTCTGTAGTATTTCTCAAGGGAGGCATTTTTTCTCCTCATGTAATAGAAGGAAGGGTGAGTCAGCTGTAATGGTTTATGTCTAGTTGTCTCTGCAAAACCTCATGTAATCATGGGGCAGGGACTTCTATAGATTGAGACTTGACTCACGAGTCACTGGGAGTATGTGTTTTAATACTGGTGGGATTATGGTCTGAGTACTTCTGGGAATTATAGGTGAGGCCTGAGGCAGATAAGCTAATGCAGAGAGCCTGATGTAATTTAAAGAGAGACAGAGAGACAGACCAGAACTGTGGCTCTCTGCTCTGTTCCACTCAGCCTTGGGCCAGTCAAATATAGACTGAAACCTCCACAAACTGTGAGCTTTCCTTCCTGCATTGTGGGTGTCGGGTATTTGTCCCAGCAAGGAGTAAAAAGTGACTAAGACATCAGCCAAATAAACAATGTAAAGGCCTCTTCTGTAAGCCTCCTATATGGTTTCCCTGAGAAAGAGACTTTGAAGCACACAACTCTCAAATCCACACCTGTAAACTTCTGAATTTCGGAAGGAGTCCTTGTAAAACACAGCAGTGGTTAGGGTGTTAACCATTTTGGAAACAGTAAACAGATTCCATGTGATCAGTACAGTTGGACTGAGAGCTCTGAAATAAGCAGGTGTGGTGTGAGATTGACTTTTTATTGTAGACCTCAAGTTTTTTCTTGAAGAAAAATCCCCTTGCCTTATCTGATGGTAGACAGAATTACCTAGTGGTCACCTATAGGCTAGGGTGAAGATTTCTTTAGGAAAAATTTCTCAGGTGGCTTCCAACCCATGATTGATGTAGGAGAATATGATTTATCTTTTCTCAAAGTCTGATTTCCTCTCGTGCTTTCCTTGTTGAGCTCTTTAGCAGCAGCATTCTTTCTTTTTCCTTCTCTCTCTTCCTCTTTTTTTTATCCCTCATGTGACTGTTTTTCATCTCCCACTGCCTTGAAGCTCACTGTACCTGTCAGCAGTTGTACTCTGTGCCTTCTCAGAAGGGAGATTTTGCTCATGTAAGAAGAAAAAAAAATCATACTGAGCAAACAAAGGTGGGCTGCTGGGCAATGCATATTAAGAAAGGAAAGAAGCAAATTAATTAGAAAGATGAGATTTTTATTTCATTTCATTTTGATAGAACAATAAAGGTTCACTAGGAAGTGACTGGCATCGCATACTACAGGAAACCACTGCTTTCTCTGAAGGGGCAATGATTTCAGAGACTCTCTGTTCCCACCCTCCTTTCCCCAACTTTACCCTGAGTGAGCTTGTAGGACAGGACTAAGACTCACAATGCTCCTGAGTTTGTCCGAAGCTTGTTTTCTGGCACTTTTTTTGTGTGTGATAGAGTCTCACTATGTAGTTCAAGCTGGCCTTGAGCTTGTAGCCATCCTCCTGCTTTATGCCCCTATGTGCTAGAATTACAAGCATGTGCCATCTTCTCTATTTTGCACTGACAAACCATGCTCAGGCTGTGAGAACTGTCACACAGCTCCATCCTGGAAAAGCAGGGAAAAGTTACACAGCTTTCTTGAACCAGCTAGTAATACCCTTGAAGGCAGCAGCTGAATGTTCTGACCTCATTAATAGCTACCAATTGAGCTACACCCTGAGGAGACCAAAACCTTTCTATGTAGCCTTTAGAGTTCTACAAGGATAAAAGAAATATTCTCTGTGCAGAGAGCTTTTTGAAATGTGTTACACAGTCAAGACGATGTTAGAATAAAGGAAGAACAGTTCCATGTCATGACTCTTAGTCACTTATCATGTGTTGGGATTTATAAGTAAAAACAGACAATGACTCATTTAATTGCTTCAAAACCCAAATGTGTTCATGTTCTTAGGTGACATGTTTTGCACTGAGGTTATAGGCATAAAATCATACGCCAGAATTTTCTTTCTGTAAATGAGCTGATAAAGAATCCGGCAGAACTGCTTGAATTCTTACACTGTAGCTCTGGCTGCCTTGTTCAGCCCAAACAAGATGTTCAAGGAAAATGCCATTATAAGTAAGAAAACATAGGATCATACATTTTACACGCAGAGTTATCTAGTTCATTGGTAGGTTTTGTGGTTCTTTCTCAAATGACCTTTAGAAGAATATATTATAAACAAAATGTGAGGGAGAATTTTTTTAAAAGTCAGCAGAAGAAGGTTGTTTGTGGCCATTAAATATGGTTAGGCTGCGTAAAACCAAAAGTTTTTGTTTTTAACAGCTTTATTAGGAGCTAATTTTCATGCTATGAAATTTAGTGATTTTGATACACTTGTAGAGTCATGCACTCATCATTACAGTCCAGTGTCAGAACTTCTTCATTACCAGTAAACTACAATCTGTTTTTATAGACAAACTTTCATTGTAATACTGCTGTGCCTTTTAATCTCTGTGTTGTCCAGGGCTGATTTCTTTTTCTTTTACTGCAGCATAGTTGAGTAGACAGAGACCTTCTGGCCCACAAAATCTACACTATTTTCTAATTGCTCTTTACAGGAAAAGCTTGTCAACATTTATTTTAACATGAAAACAAACCGGGAAAAACATTGAAAAATTACCCAACTTGCTGAACGCTGTCTTACCTAGGTAAGATCCGTTTTATTTGAGGCATCGATTCTGAGACATATGGGACTGCTTCACTTGTGATACCCCTCTTGTCTCCAGCTCTCTTTGTCTGTACAAGTGTGGCAGTATGGGCTACTGGGAATATAAAGTGATGATACATGTGAAATATATCTAGCACAGAGCAGGGTATGTGATACATATTCAATAAATTACTCCTCCCACTCCTAAATGTCAATGTGCTGCTCTTTGCTTATCCAGGGAGAATGTTAAATCATTTGAGAAATGCTTTCAAAAAAGCCGCTGCAGGGATTTCAGGTAAAGCAAGCTTCTGGGATACTTTGGACACTTAGCACAATCTTTCCCCATGACTTTTTGGAAGAAGGGAGAGCGGTGGTGAACCACACACAGAATGCACTCCCTCGAGCCTCAGGAATGGTGGGCAGCAGAGCATATGTGGGCCCGAAGAGCTGGCTGTGCACTCCCCAGGCATGGACGGTACTGCCCTGCAATTTGACCTTGGGAGCTGTGAACAAAGGGCCAGAAAACATCAACTACATGTCGTTTGGATGAACTTGTAATTTTTGCAAAAGTTGTATGGTCATAGGAGATAACAATTATATGAGGAGAATCAAGTTCAAAGACTTTGTTTTTGGATTAGAGCGAAAATGCATGCACATATCTCACAAGCCAAAGAAATGTAAAATTAAATCAAATGAGATAATCACCTCACTAGGGGTGACAATGTCTGATCTGACCCGAAAATATGACTCACATCAAAATAATATGATGTTCCATTATATTTGAAAGTTTTACAGTTGCTGTTTCAAACAATAAATAGAACCAGATTGGTACCACCAGGGTCACAGTGAAGAAAGTCAGCGCATCTTGGCTAATCCCTCAAATTAAAGGTAAGACAATTTCTAAATTGTATGGAATGATAGAGACTTCTTTAGTGCAGAACAGCCTCTAACTGAAGGGCAGTTTAAGGTTTAGGTTAGAAGTGTTTCTATTATTCAAAATAGTAATATGATATTTTTCTTTTAAAACACTGATACATGTATATAATTTTAAACATTTATAATATTTAGAAGACTAACACCTTTTTATGGCATTGGGATAACCTTCAAATTCCAATATTAAAGTAAAATAAATAATTAATTTAGATTTGTGCTATTAAATTGAAATCTTATTGAATTTATAAATTGAATTAGATTGTTGAACGTTCCTAAGGATCATCCTGTTTATAAGGTCAATTCATTTGATTTATAAGCAATTAAGTACTGAAAAGGTTTATATAAAAAAATCAGACAACTGTAATTTTTGAA
>PVJA010054137.1:0-11690 GCA_004027025.1 Myocastor coypus
GGAGAAATCTGTGTTGCCTTGCACTTTGGCAACTGAAGAGCACTGTTACAAGGGCCAGTTTTTCTTGCATTTCTAGACAGATTTCTATCACCAATATGATCCTATTCCTTACATAATATCTCAGTGATAGCCCTCTTTGACCAGAATATTAGGAGAAGATGTCAGGACAACTTTTGCAAAAAGAATCACTTTTTAAAATTTGTTTTCTAGAGAGAAAACATTCTCTCAGGCTTTCACAGAGAGCAAACTGGTCAAACAAAGTCCATAACTCATCCAGAAGACTGACACTGACAACAGTTCTACAAAACATTGTACATAGTTTCAAAGTAAATCCTGATGGGATTTGACTGACCTTGGGAAATACAAAAATTACATGTTTTGTTGTATAGGTCTTGCTTAAACTTGCCCCTAACCACCCAGCAGAAAAGTTTAACTACAAAGCATAAAACAGAAAGTGAGATTAGAATGCTGAGCTGTAAAATGCTTAAATCAACAGCTTCCAACATTGCCAGTTTTACCAATAACCCACTGCAATTATCAAACATTGGATTATGTATATAACTACTTTCTCATAGTTCAATAAGAAGAAATTTTGTTGTACCAACAATGATTTGAAAAATTATAACATCTACACTCTATGTTCTGTATAACTAATAGGAGGACAATGATATTCATTGTATCAAATATTGAAATGTACGACAATGTGTTTTGAAACTGTCACATTGATATACATTGTCATCTACTATTAAAAGTAATTAAAAAATTAAAAAATCATTAGTAGGAAGAAAAACTCGCACCAAATATTTCACCCATCTCTAAACAAAAGCCTTTACTAAGGCTTCATGATACCACTGAAGCATCTTAAGAATGGTCGCCTGCAAAGTTCTCTGCTCATAATCAGTTTCAACCACTATGATACCATCTTGTCCCATCTAGAGAAATGGTGTTCCTGCCACTGCTGTAGCTCCCTTGCTCTGTGACATCAGGGCCAGTAGAGAACTTACAGGAACTGCACCTGGGGAGATGAGAAAAGAGAAGGGTTTTCCTGTACCACATCAGAGAGAAGACTCCAGAGTTGGTGCCTTCCCTAAAAGGCAGCATAGAGATAAGGAGAAGGCATCACTGAAGGTAGATTTTGGGAAACAGCATGCTTTTGGTAGAGATGACCACAGACGGTGTATATGATTGGCCTGACGTAGCCAAATGCATGCAAAGATGCAGCCAAGAAATTAGCAGCAGCCCTCAAGGTGTGTTTCCAATACTTACAGGGGACCAAGTGGTTAGGCTAAGTAATCCCCTGTACTGCACGCTTCGAAGCCTTCACAGGCGAGTCATTTCTAAGTTTTGTTTTCCTACTTTCTCCCTAGATGGCTTAAGAAGGAAGAACTCTAGGAGGGCTTCGAATGTTTCTTAGGCCCTAAAGCTGATCTTCCTTATGTGATCAAAGACCAAGCTGAATTAATTCTAAGTAAGTTGCATCTTTCTTTGGCTTCAATAATTGCTAGGCAAACTTTTTAGACTTGTGACCATTTTTTTTTTCATTTTCAAAGAACCTGTGAATGACGTGAATACTAGAAACAGACCAAATTAATCAGAAAATGTACTACTTTTCTAGACCAAGAATTTATCCATGGATTTCTTAGAAGTTAACATTTGTAAAAGTAATAAATCTTGTCAATACTTAAGTTTGTGAGACATAAACACTCATGAAAGGGATTGCACTGGCAACACATTGATGAGGAGAAACGAGGACTTGAAGCAAAAGCATCCCAGTTAAGCGTGCTCAGTGACTTTTCTTTCTTCTCTAGGATAAAGCTTATTTCCAGTTCAAAATCACAGCTCTATGATCAAGGAGGTCTCTGGATTCTGCTGGACTGACTTTCCCAGACTAGGTGTACCAGATCAGGCAGGACCAGTCCCAGCTTGACCAATGTTTATCTAAGGTTTAATTAGAACATCACTCTCCTGTAAACCTTTGTTGTCATCTTCCCAGGAAGTACTGGTTCCATCACTGCAGACACAGGGGAGTCCATCAAAGCCCACAAAACCTTGCATCTTCTTAAAAATGAAAGGAAACAGTATCATTTAGTATACTGATTGCCATGCTTTAGTTTTTTCAACCTCAGTCTACCATAATTCTGTTCAGTTTATGCAAGATATCTAACAGTTGCCAAGTCTTTTCTCTTCCTCACCTGAAAGTGTCTTTCCTGGGACCTGACCTTTATTCTGGTAATGCACCCAGAAATTCAGAGGTCAGCAAAATTCCCCACACCCCATATTATGTTTTTAACTTTCCTTGATCCTTAAAACTAAAAACTGCCTCAAGTCTAAGCATGTCTGACTCAGGAATGTTCAAGGCCTGAAGAGAAAAGGTGAGATCGGTGTGGCTGTTTGATGTGGGGAGATAGCTCTGCATCAGAGCATTGACACAAATCCAGAGGCCAATTCTTTGAGATTATATAGATGATGACATTAGAGATTTGTGCCCTGACAGAAAATGACCAGGACTGGAATAGGATGGTATGCCTCGAATCTCAGAGACCACTTTCATCAGAAATTACTAAAATACTATCTCTTGCCCAGAACAAAACAAAGCCACAGGCAAACAAAAACTTAAAAATCAGACAAAATAATTTATAGGCCTGGAAGATTTCTCAGTAGAATAAGTGCTTGTCTGGCAAGTACAAGGTCCTGAGTTCAATCTCTGGTACTACAAAACAAATAAATGAATAAATGAATGAATAAATAAATAAATAAATAAATAAATAAATAAATAAATAAAATTAGGCTAGTTATGGTGGCACATGCCTATAATCCTAGCACTTGGGAGGCTGAGGCAGGAGGATCAGTGCAAGTTCAAGACCAGCCTGGGCTACAAAAGTGAGCTCAAGGCCACCCTGAACTGTATAAGAGAGACTCTGTCTCAAAAAACACAAATAAATAAATAAAAATTTTTAAAATAAATAAAAATAATTTATACTTACTGTATGATTCAGAAAGTACAATTTCTTCATTAAGAAGTATATTTATGGAAAATAGCATTACATTTAATAAAAAAATAAAAGAATGTGTCTATATTTACTCTGTTGTTGAAGACTCACAATGATTATTTTCAAAGAATTCAGTTCTTTTGGAGGACCAACATGGGGCTTTGGTGTTACCACCTTGATCCAAAGGTTCCCTCTTCACTTGCAACTGTTTCACCATCTCCTGAAAACCCAGCTTTAGTTACGGTGAGATTCTATTGATGATCTGGGCTTCTTTTAATAGTGAGTCCTTAAATCTTACTTCGGATTTAACTTTGCCCACTGAGGTTTGCACTCACTGGACCACTGCAGTTTTGCCAGCAGGGCCTCCAGGATTCCCCTAATAACTCTTGAACCTGAGATAGTTTCCTTTTGTAATATACTCAAATCGAAAACTTTCAAGAAATGGTTTCTCTTCTGGTAAGCATCTCTTCTCTCTAACTCTCGTGTTACAATTATGTGTGACAAAGAAAGCAGAAACTTGCTTTTCTTCTCAATTTAGAGAAAGTTAAACCACTTAAACAGACTTGGATAAAACCTTTATGTGACCTGTAGCAGTCTGAACAAGTCTCTTGAAATGGGATGTCAGAGGACAAAGCCCCGTGCCTTCATGAAACTGGCTCTCTGTCTTGAAAGACTGAAGAGAGGAGCATAGCAGCTCTCAGTTGCATGTATTTTCAGAGAGCCCAATCTGGCTGAAAGTACTCATTAAAGGTTTTCACATCTCCAGTCTATTGAGATTTTGGCACCGTTCATGTTGTGTATTTCATCCTTAATATTTGTTTTGGTAAATTGTGGCTAGTGAGTGAATACATCCACATAGGAAAAACTAATGTGGCTTTGGTCATTCTTTCTAGGGGTTTTATTGCAAGGAAAACAGAAACTGACAAAAGATATGCTTGACGTAAAGAATAGAGCAGAAACCTATGCACTCCTGTAATGACAGTTGAAAATGTAAAGTTTGATAAAGTGAAAAATTCATTTACATGAGAAACAGTGTTTTCCAAGAGTTCAAGCACGCCTTCATTCCCAGTGTTTATTAAGTCTACAGTATTAGTCTGTGTCTTGTGACTGTCATGACATATCTGTGGCAAGAAATGTTTGCCAAAAAGAAGGTTTATTCAGTCATATTTCTGGAGAGCTTTACTGTGGTGAGGACCTGGTAGGAAGGACTGTGGGAGAGAGGAAGGAATCACAGCACTGAACGGGGAGCCAGGGAAAGTCCTCGGTCTGGCGCGCTCAGGCCGCAGCTCGCTTCACGGTATCTCATGGGTCCATGGCAGCTTCTGCAAGCCTTCCAAGATCAGCTCCTCTACTTTTCCCAACACCAGCTTTCCCTGGCCAATCTCTCAGCACATGAAGCTGTGGAGACCCATGTCAAGCGGCATGCAGATCACAACACCCAATATTATGACAAGACAGCACGGAGAACGCTGAGGAGAGCTGCGTGCGTGCAGAGAGTTGAATACAGCAACAAACCCCATGGCAAACTTCAGCCAAGGGAGCCAGCCCCTCACAGCTGACATAGCCAGGTCTCCAGGATATCTTAGCCTAAGTATAGAAAAAGTGTCTGGAAGGGTGCAGATACTCAATCCATGGTAACACTGATTAGTATCGTGCTGAAAGTTCTCCTCAAAAAAATAAAAAAAAAACCTCAATGGAAGTGAGCAACAAAATGTTTTCTTGTAGATATTTAATATTAAATGATTTTGCTTGAAATATGAAGGTTCAATGATCTGAAAAGTTCACTTATGCTATAAATGACATTCTCTAGAGCTTTCAATAAATAATGTGTGAATCTATGAAATTATCTTATAGAATTTATGCTTGGACAATGTAAGCTCTGAAATGTACATATGTATATTAATATAAGCTTAATATCTCATTCAAAGGTATTTCAACTTAATAACCATTATGAATTCAAAGTATTGACAGATGTACATGATTTTTCTCTAATATATATATATATATACATATCTATATCTATATCTATATATATCTATAAAGTAGAAGAGATAAAAAGAGTTACAATCAGTGCAGTATGTGTCCTATCATGCATGTAAGCCTACAGAAAGATGAAGAGAAACATCTATTTTATTTTATTGATTTAATGTATTTAGCACAGGGTCTCCAGGGTCTCACTACACAGATCAGACTCCTAGTGATCCTCCTGTTTTCAACCTACCAAATACTGGGACTATATGTTTTTTTCTCTTGTTTTGTGATACCAGGGATCAATCTCAGGACCTTGCACTTGCCAGGCAAGCACTTACTCCACGGAGCTATCTCCCAAGCCCCACGCTGGGATTCTAGATGTGTGCCACCATGCCCAGTCTCAACCGACATCTCAGTGTACCCCAGGGGCAGGGCTGGCACAGCACACTGGGGATTGAAACACTAACCTCAGACTTAAATCTGTTTCTCTATCTTATAATATTAAGTTACAACATTTCACTGTAATATAGTTGTAAAATTTGCAAAATATTACATTGTAGTGAGAGTTTGATGAGGTAGAAATTTGCACACCTCTAAAACAGTTTTATCACCTACTTTGAACTGATCTTGATGATAACAGCAAATGCAGAACTTTCGTTTTCCTTATGTGAGGATGTGCATATGTACATACATACATATTCATTTATTTCATGGATGCATGCACAAACGCGCACACGCGCGCACACACACACACACACACATATGCACACAGATACCACATCACACCAAGAAAGATTTTAGAGAAAAAAGCATCAAAGTAAGACTCTGCAAGAATTCCAGGGCTATAATTGCCAGTATAACACTCAAAGCGCTTGAAAAGAACTATTTCTGCCACATCTCTCCCATCCACTGAACTTCAGGTGACCTTGGAGGGACTCCTTTTTTTTTTTTTTTTTGTCCACTTGTTAATTATTGACTTTGCAAAGAATATGCTGAATAGGGTGCATGGCACAAAATTGCTACCAAGCATCAAGAGGGGAAGTGAAAAATCTAACCCCTTCAATAAATCCAACCTTTTAAATAGATCTAAGCTCAAAATGCTTCTTCTTAAAATTCTCAAATCTGAGAGGTGTTCTGTTCTCTTTTATTTCTTCGCTGATAAATATAGATATCAGGAGAAAATTCAACAAGTTCAGATTCTTTTGTGCAGGGCAGCACACACTTCCAGTTAAGTGCTTTTCTTCTAAGAGCTGGTGGTGTTGAGGACAGGGATGCCCAGGTTGCTTTTGCCTGTTCCCACAACCACTGGAAGTGCAGGCAGGGCTAATAGTGGAGTTAATCTCTCGGGGACACATAATAATTGAAAATGGTAAGTGAAACAAAAAAAGTAGAGATTAAAATTTAAAAATCATTTGAAAACTGATTATATTAAAATCATGCTTAACAAGACAATGCAAATGCTAACTACTTTGGGGAAATCTACCAAAAGAGGTACAAGACATAGGCCAGTGAAATGGCTCAGCAGTTTAAAGCAGCTGCTTAGGAAAGCTTAGGTAACTGCAAGGACTGCGGTTCAATCCCTGACATCACATGCTGTGCCAGCCCTACCCTCCAAGGCAGGCTGAGATGGCCACTAAAAAAAGAGAGAGGTACAAGACATAAACAGCTGAAAAGAAGGCAAGTGTCTAGATAAGGGGATGTATATTCCACACTAAGGGATTAAAAGAACTAGTTTTTATTTTTGTTGTTCTTATTGTTGTTTTATTATGGCCAGCTCAGACTGCCCTGGGACTCGGGCTAGCGCAGCATGTGGTGCCAGGGATCGAACCACAGTCCCTGCAGCTGCCTAAGCTTGCCTAAGCAGGCACTTTTAGACCTCTGAGCCATGTCCCCAGCCCTCAAAGACTAATTGTTAATAAACCAATTTTTGCCAATTTAGTCTGCAGATTCAAGGTCCTTCTGGCCAGAACCACCTCGAACTATTTTAAAGATATTTCACAATTACTTCTAAAGCTGTGAGGAAAAAGCAAAAGATACCCAATACCTAATGCTAAATGAGAACATAGCTGGATGACCTGCATGGCCTGCTGTCAAGCCATGCTATGACGCCACCATCCTCAGTGCAACCTGGTGTGGATTAAAGGCAAAGTGGAAAGGACACACAGATCGATGGAATGGACTAGGGAGCCCCAAAATTGAGCTACACAAATATGGTCATTTATCATGGACAAAGGAGCAATGGCAGCTGAATGCAGAAAGAGTAAAACTTCAATACATTATGTGGTCAAAACCAGCTACAGAAAAATAAACATCACCTAGACACAGATGTACATTTCTTACAAAACTTGACTCACAAGAAGTCATAGGCTTGGATGTGAGACACAATACCATGAAACATCTGGAGGTAAACGTAGGATGAAAACCAACATAGCTTCTAGTTGGTGGCAATTGTTTAGATGCAAACGCACAGGCATGACCCATGAAAGCAAATCAGTTAAACTAAAATTTGTTAAGATAAAAAATAATTTTAATTTTTGCTCTAAGAAGTGTGCTGTGAAGAGAATAAAATTGCAGCACATAGACTGAGATAAAATAGTTGTGAAACATGTTAAAAATAATAACATCCAGGCAGGCTTGTCAGTTATGGACCTGTAATCCTAACACTCTAAAAGGTTGGGTAGAGAGGATTAAAAAGTGAAGTCTACCCTAGGAAGCTCAAAACTTTATCTCAAAATAAATTAAACACAAATGGGCTGTTGACGCATCTCAGTGAGTATCCCTGGGTTTAGTCTTCATCAAGATAAATAAATAGTAATAATAAAGAAATATGTTATATAAATAACATATATATATATATATATATATATATATATATATATATGATCTCTTGAATGATAATTGTACTACTGATTTCTGCTGGTCTACTGAAAGGAGAAACTAATGCTTAAATTTTTTTCCTCTCCTTCCTTTTCAATTTTTTCATTTTTTTTTTTTTACTGATTTTGCATGCTTATACTTGGCAATCTAAAAAAACTGATTTGAAGAGAGCCATTGTTGAATTCTTATTATTGTATTTAGTGAAATTCTGTACTGTTTCTAATGTGATTATTTTTACTATTTTTAATTCTCTTTCAACAATAAAAAAGGGGGAGCTGGTGAGCTACCTCTGCAGTCTAAGCACCTACTTGGCTAGTGTAAGTACCAGGGTTTGGTCCCCTGCACTGTGTGCCTTGCTGGCCACCAAAACTGGGAGTGGTGGTGCACACCTATAATACCAATGCTGGCAAGGCTGAGACAAGAATATCGCAATAGTCTGAGCAGTGTGGTAAAGCCCTGTAGCAAATAAATATGTAGATATGTAAACAAAGGATTTTAAATAAATAAACAAAATAATATATATATACTAAGAACACACATCACTCAAGAGTAATAAGCAAGTCTACAAAAAATGTGTGAAATATATGAACTGATATGTAGAAAACATGTATAACAAAGAAGTTGTACAAGTAGCAAGTACACATCTGAAAACAAGCTCACTATTTGGTATGAGGATCTTTGAAAGTGAAACAATAATGGAATACCCCTGCACATGTATTAGAAAGGCTAAAATCTATTGTTATTGCTAGGCATGGTGGTGTATGCCTACAATTCCAGCACTTAGGAGGCCCAAGCAAGAGGATCACAGTGAATTTGAGGACAGCCCGTGTGAAACAGCGAGTGCAGGACCAGCCTACATTACACCACAAGACTGTCTCAAAGAATGTAACAACGTATCATAATGTAACATGACATGACATGACATAACATCCTAACATACCATCAAGTCCACTCTCAACTGATGGTGAATTTGGAGGGCTCAGGCCCTCTAATTCATTGCCTGATAAAACTCAACATGGTACAGTTACTTTAGAAGATGAGTTAGAATTATCCTACAGAGCTAACCATAGGTTCCTAACGTGATCCAGTATTTGCACCGCTTGGTTTTCCTCACCCATTAATTTGACAATTTAAGTCAGCACACAACTTGTACCCGAATGTCTACAGCGCCGTAACTACTAGTAATGAAATATGGAAAAGCATCAGAAGTGTCCCTCACAGGATAAGTGGATGACCAAACATTGATAAATCCCTATGCAGAAAAACATAATGAGTTGTCAAGCTAAAGAAAAGACAAGCGTGACCCTGAAATACTTAGTACTAAGTGAAAGACTCTTCAAAGAGGGAGCCTGCTGAGCAATTCCAATTATTTGATACTGTGGCAAAGGAGAAAACTATAGCTGTGACTAAAAGCAGCATCTAGGGGTGACTAGAAATTCCTGGGAGAAAGGGAGGGTTACTAAACAGGGTAACAAGAGAGTTATTTAAACAGTTATATTATTCTACATGATACTTAATAACAATGTCCTTTTGTTATGGGCTTTTCTACCACAGAGGGTGAACCACATGCATGCAAATCTAATACATCATTTATGAGGTTGGGTACCTCTGGATGAAATGCAGAATGAAAGCAAAGAAGTTAATTGTACTACAAACACATGAAACAAACTCACCGAAGGAAGTAGCGGGTAGAAGTGTTGGGGACTTCATTTTCTTTGCAAGACTAAGGCAAAAGAACCTATCCACAGCAGCATACCCTGAATGATAATGGTGTTTTTCCTGGGAATTCCCATCAAGGGTTCGGATATCACTAGAATTGTGTGCTGGAATTGAACCATGATGTAAGTACGGATGGGTTGTAGAAGCCTGATATCTCATTGCTAGAATAAAACTTCACGGATGGTCAAGACAGGTGGTTTCAACTAACGCATATAGTAATGGCCTTCAGTCTGAGACATCAGTTTAAACTCAGGTTAGCTTATAGGGATGCAGAGTTTTGTAGATGGAGATACACTGATGTTTGTGTGTTGTGCATCTGTGTATATTCTTAGTTTATCAGTTGAACTTATCCCTAAAACAATATCTCAGCAGCAACAAACACAGATTTAGTACTTAGATTTTTGCTTCTAATATCATCCACCAAAGAACTTGGAATTTCTTGGAATAAGAACTGGAACAAAATGATCTACAAAGTAAGCCCAGATCATCCAGTAACGCTAGAAATATGTGTTAAGATTTCATTGTTCCTTCTTCAAACATCCATTGCTGCCAATATGACCAACTACGAAACAGCACCTCTAAGATGTAATTAGGCCATTAGGATTTCACCTTCATCGGAAATGTAAAGATCTACTAAGAAAGCATCTCCTGGTCCTTGGTTTGATTATTCTTAACTCTTTGCCATGTGAAGACTGAGCACCCCACGAGCTGGAGGTAGCATTCCTCCAGAATAGCAGCACCTACTTGTGTCTTCATTTTAAACTTCTCAGCTCCAGAAGAAGTAGCAAGAAGCTTCTGCCCTTAATAAATCATGTCGTCCATGACTTTCTGTGTCATGGTTTAGATCTAGAACATTGCCCAAAGGCCTTCTTGATTCATGCTGAGCTTTTGGAAGGTGTTGAGATCAGGGCTTGGCAAGCTCGGTGGATTAATCCAGTGAGGAGTGCGGAGTTGGAGGCACTAGAAGGAACTGAGGTCTGGGGGAAAAATGGTGATCCCTGGGGCGTGGTACACTGATGTATGTCTCCCTCCAGCTGCTCCTTTCCTGGCCAGCACCATGTGAGGTACTTTTCCCTGCTAGACCCTTCCACCATGCAATGCTTGGCTTGCAGCTTCCTGGAAACTTTGGAGCCAATCCTGTAAAATCTGCAAAGCAAAATAAACCCCTTCTCTTTTAAGTTACCTGTTGGTATTGCGTTCAGTGCCAATGGAAAAGTGACTAAGATGTCCTGTTATAGCACCACACATGGGCTCAAACAGTTTAAACAAAAGCAAAGCAAAATATGCATACACAAGTATGTGAGTATAAAACATTAACACAATAACCCTTTTAATAACCTTGAATGGCCAAAGCTGGAACAGTCTGAACAGGAAAGTAAAATAACACTGAATTACAATGAGGAGTATAAGAACAAATGCTAAAGAATCCAAATGATAGAAATACATTATTAAGTAATTTGATCAAGGAGAGATATTTCTCTTTTAAAAAAAATATTTCAGAACTTCTCATAGGATGCCTGTGCCCAAGGGTTTCTTTCCAAAGGGTCCAGGATGGAAAAAAAAAAAAAAAAAAAGGAGAGGCGTGAATTTGACAAAAACTTCAAGGTTAACATCAGTAATGAGGAGTCATCTCGTAGGTGCCTGCTCTTGATAGGATGCAATGCAAATAGCTCCTTTTCTCTGTTGTTTCTCTAAAACTTTAGCGCCAATACAATAATGAAAAAACAATTCTAGTTTGTAAGGATCCTCCACACTGCTTTCCATAATGGTTGCACCAATCTGCATTCCCACCAGCAATGGAGAAGGGTTCCTTTTTCCCCATAGCCTCTCCAGCATTTGTTGCTGGTTGATTTCTTTATGATAGCCATCCTTACTGGGGTGAGGTGGTATCTAAGTGTTGTTTTGATTTGCATTTCACGAATAGCTAGTGATGTGGAGCATTTCTTCATGTATTTGTAGGCTTGCTGTATTTCTTTCTCTGAGAAGTGAGTGTTCATCTCAGATGCCCATTTCTGGGTTGGGTCTTTGAATTTTGGGACCCTAATGGTTTTTAGTTCTTTGTAGATTCTAGATAGAAGACCTTTGTCTGAGTACTTGTTAGTTATAATCTTTTCGAAATTTGTGGGTCGTCTT
>PVJA010054138.1:0-11653 GCA_004027025.1 Myocastor coypus
CAAAAAAAAAAAAAAAAAAAAAAAAAAAAAAAATTTTAATGAAAAGGCTGGGTACATAGCTCAGGGGGAAAGAAAGCCCTGGGTTCTATACCCACCACAGAAAGAATCAGGGGCATTCTAAATATTATCAACTGGCATTTATGTGATATAGGGAATTGTAGTTGTATAAGGAGTTGTCAGGCCAGGGATGTAGCTCAGCGGAACAGTGCCTGCCTGGCACTTGCAAGATACCCAGTTTGATTCCTGGTGATAAATAAATAAATAGAATAAAAACAGTCTGCCATTTAAATATCTTGCACTACCCAGCATCTGCAGTACAGTGTTGAGTATACACAGTGAGAGCACATGAGATTGCCACCTTCCTCATTTTAGGAGGAAAGCATTCTGATTGTCACCAATTAATTATGGTAATTGTATTTTTGCACTTGCCCATTTGTGGAAATATCTCTCTCTCTCTCTCTCTCTCTCTCTCTCTCTCTCTCTCATCTTTTTGAGATAGGGTCTCACTATGCAGTTCAGGCTGGCCTTGAACTCACTTTTGTAGCCCAGGCTGATCTCGAACTCGCACCGATCCTCCTGCCTCAGCCTCCCGAGTGCTGGGATTACAGGTGTGCACCACCTTGCCCAACCCACTGACCTCAGCAGGTATCTAGGCAACAGCGGGTGGCCTTGGAGAGGTCAGCAGGTAACTAGGCAGCAGAGGAAGATTTAGGGGAGTGCAGCTTATAGGAGGTAAGGAAGGTATAGAGGAGTAGAAACTTGTGAGGAAGCAGAAAACAAAAAGCTCAACTCAGGGACCATAACAGAAATGGCTAATGTAGTTACAAAGCAAAGGCCAGTTACCAGGCCCCTACACTTGAGAACAGAGGTAACACTCTGGCCCTGATGGGGATGGTTAGAAGAGGGGAAGAGATGGCCACACAATTATCTGAGATTCTTCATTCCTTTCTCTGCAATACCTCTTAGAGTTGCAATCCTCTTTTCCCAAGAGTTACTTGAGTGCTGGTTACAAATGTTTATAACTGCTTAGGCTGATTATCTCATTATACATGGAGGAAATGGCCCAGAGAGCCTACTTCGCTTCTCTAAGGTCCCACAGTTGCCTGTGGTGGGAAAGGGCCATGGATTTAATTGTGAAATCTTTCTTTGCTTTTAACTTGGAGATGGAGCCCAACCTTGTGGGTGGAGCTGGTGCTTTCCTCTTTGCCCTGCCTTCTATTTCCCTGGCCCTTTCTCTGGCACAAGCCTCTAGGGTAACGGATTCCTGAGTCTCTGCGAAATGCCAAGCCCAGAGCAATGTATTTCCCTAACAGCTTCAAGCAATAACACAGATCCCCAGTCTTAGCCTGGGTGTGGCAGGGAGCTACATGTGACTGGGCTGTGGTCATCCTGGGCATGTCCAACTTGTAGCAGAAGATCTCCTGGAGCCAGCTGTGGTGGGCACTTTTGATCAAGGCTGGCACTTGGTTGGCCACAAGTGTCCCAACTACCTCCACGAGGCCCAAGTGGGACTCAGCAGGCAGAGAGCATCACCTGTCATTGCGTTTTCTCCTTGGCTGGCTTTAGGTTTAAATTGTTTCAATCCATTCTCTCTGCTTGCCCCACTTCATAGCTTTACAATGTTCTTACTTGCCTGCTCAGTGTAAGAGCTGGCACAGGCAGTGTCCCAGCATCTTGCACAGAATGCAGGTGGCCCTGGACCCACTTCCTTGTGTTTTTCTCAGAGCTGGGTGGTGACAGGTAGGAGTCTGTACTAGCATTTTCAGAGAACAGAGGCAAGAGCAGCACACGCCCAGCTCCTGACTCCAACCTTACCTCTAACTGCAGGGATGGATGAGGCTCTTCTCTGATGGGAGCTCAGCCTTGTGCACCATTACCAGACCTGCCAGGTTTTCCTCTGCTCTCAGCCAGCAGTCAGCACCTGCTGGTGTCCTCCAATCCATTTCTCAGCACTGCATGGAGCACTGGTACTCACAGCAGGGAACCTCAGTCCCCAACAGTGCCAGCTTTTGATGCCAACTGTGAGCTTGATTTACATTTGCCTCAGTATGAATCAGGGTTCTCACAAGTCCTGTGAATTTGCTCATAGAAACCCAGTAAACACTGGCATTTAATTTTTTTTTTTTTTTGGTGGTACCAGGGATGGAACTCAACCCGGCAGCATAAGCTAGGCAGGTGCTTATGCTGCTATTTCCCCGGCCCTTAATATATATATATATATATTTTTTTTTTGGCCCTTAATATTTTTAAAAATTCTTTTGCTACAGGGTCCTACTATGTAGTTTGGACTTGTGATCTTCTGGTCTCAGCCTCCCCAGCACTGGGACTGCAGATGTGTGCCATCATCCCTGGTTTCAGTGGCCTGTTCTGGGGATTGAACTTGGGACCTTGCAATTGCCAGACAGGTGCTTAGACTGCAGAGCTGTATCCTCAGTCTTTTTTTTTTAAATCATAGAGGATGACACAGAAAATAGGTGAAGACATACAGAGTACGAGGTATGGGGAACATGTGTGCTAACCTTTGGGCACCATGTGTCCACGTGAACTGGGAGCTCTCTGAACCTTGTGTTTCACTTTTTACTTGGAAACTTCATTACTGCAGACTGAGGAGGAAGCCTGGAGGGCTTGGTCTCTGTGAAGCTTTCATTTCTCCAGGAATGGCAGGATCCTTCTGGAATGAGGATCTCTATAAAACCTGTAAGGCAGGTCAAAATGGGTGTTTTTTTTTTTCCTTCAGTACTAAGGACAAACTTCAGGCATGCCTGGTCAAACACTCTACTAATCAGTTCTGCCACCAGCTCCCAGGGAATTTTTTTTTTTTTTTTTTGGTCTTTTTGAGACAGGATCTCGATGCACAGTTCATGCTGGCCTTGAGCTCACTTTGGTAGCCCAGGATGGTCTCGAACTCACATCGATCCTCCTGTCTCAGCCTCCCAAGTGTTGGGATTACAGGCATGAGCCACCATGCCCAGCTGCCCAGGGAATTTCTTTATGGTCAGCTACAGGCAGAGATTAAAAGGAGTTATGATAAGCCAGGAAGAGTGAACATAAAAAAAAGTATGCATCCCAATGGCACATACCATGAGTATTTTTTTCACAAATACCTGCAAATAAGACGTTTGAGTAAAAGCCCACCGTTGGGACTTAAAGAAGGCCCCAGGATACTGTGTACCATTTTAAACACCTACTCCCATCTCCAGCAGTGGTGCCACTTTTGTGTTAGCCCAAGTGCTGGGGCTCTTGGTATCCATCTTTGAACAGGGACTTCCGAAGGAAAACAGGCACCTTTGTGGCCCTTTACTGCCCCTGTGTGCACATACACATAGTCTCCCTCTCCAGGACCTGTTCCAAGTAGTGTAAAGGGCAACAAGAGCTGAAGAGGGCATGAAAGCCCAGCCCTGAGCACTGTTCTCACCTTTGCCCAAAGCTGCAGTGCTGCACTGCCTTAGATGATGGAAATCCAAATAGAAGCACAAACCTAAAAACCATTTTTTTCTTTTTTTTTAATTTTTAAAAGCTCCCCCCCCCCCAAATAGTCTTTGTCTACAGGGAGACACACAAAATTTGATTCTTTATGGAAACAGTCCCATTATCCTTTCTTGTCCTCGTCCACAGCTATATAAACAGCTGCTCCTTGTGAACAGTGGCTGCAGTCCTGTGGTTCAGGGGAGACCAGCACAGGCTGGAAGCCTTTGGTCCTGAGTCTGAGTCAGTCGTCCTCAACCTCTGACTCTGATTCTTCTGAAGACTCGGGTGCACTCTCTGGCAAGTCATCTTCTCCCATCTGCTGGAACCTTCCTGACTGGGCATCCCACATGTACTTGATGGTCACCTTGAATTCGACCATCTCATGGCCAAAGAGTTTCTGCAAGAGGTGGAGGAACACAAGAGGAAGAATGTGCGTTAGCAGAAGCGCAGACCAGAGAAGGGCAGCAGCCACTCACCAGAGGCCTGGAGGGCCGCACTCACCAGGATGCGGGCCTGTTCTGGGGTCAGCACATCACCCTCCTTGCATACCTCATAGTCAGACAGTAGGGTCACCACACCTGTAGAAGGGTGACTCAAGTTACCTTTGGCTCGAAGACCTGCACAGTATTTGCTGCCATAGTCCTAAGTTGGGAAGCATGTGGTAGCTGCCTGTTCCAACAGCTGCTCACAGTGGGCAATGGTCACTTCTTCAGTGGTCCTTTAGTGCTATATTCTGGCTGTGACACTCTCTACTTCCACCTAAGCTATTAGCTGGGGACTAAGTCCCAGTATGAGAGAAAATAGGGGCCTATAGAAGTTGCTCAACCAGGAAGGCTGGGCGTGGAAGCCTGTGGTCTTGGGCTCCAGGCTATCACCTCTCAGCTCTGGGGTCTACTCGTACCTCTTTTGAGGGCAGTAGGTAGTCCCAGCTGCCTCAGCTGAGGCTCCATGGAATGTGGGAACTGCTCCAGGGGCCCTGGATCCAGGGTCACAGTGAAAGTTGCTTTGTTCCCAGCTCGGGCAAAGTCCATTTCCGTGTATTTCATGAACCACCTTAGGGAAGCAAGTGGTGACAGGGGAGGCTCCTGAGCCACCAGCCAACTGAAACTGAGCCTCCAGCAAGTGTTCTGTGTGTGGCTCTAGGCCTCCGTAGGCCAGCAGCCAGGCTGGAGCACCATGCTCCAGAGGACAGAGACACAAGGGGGTCACAGCCCACTCCTCCAAGAAAGAGGCTTCCAGGAGTCAGTTCCAAGTTCATGCTGCAAACTGGGCAGTCCCTGCATTAGTCCTAGAGTCCTCTTACCTTCTCCTCCCCTCCGTTCCACAGTGAGACTTACTCATTGACCTCTTCCTTCGTGCGGTTGGTGAAAAGGAGGCCAACTTCACCCCTCAGCTTCTTACTGACCTGTAAATCAAAAGTGAACACTGATTTTCTACTGGGGATAGTTCTGCCCATAAGGGTGTATCTGGTACTCTTTAAAGACATTCTCAGCTATCAAAGCAAGAGGGGTGGAGGGGGTGACACACAAAGATACCCTGGATGTAGAGGGTATGGGGAACCCAGAATTGTTAGCCGAGGTGCCACGTGGGAGCAGTAGAAAACCTCCCGAGTGGCTTACTTGGTGCAGGTTGTCTTTGTATTCGTCAGCTGGGCTTCGACCCAAGGCTACCATCATCACCTTGTTTTTGCCAAAGAACATTCTGCCAAGAGAAAGGACGTGAATGGAAGTGCCTCACTTCTCCCTCAGGCAACTGTGAGCAGCCCAAGGCCCAGTGAGCCTGGACCCACAGGTTGTAGGTGTGTCCAGACATTCCCACGCAGCCCACCCACCCAGTTCCAGCTCAGGGTCCCTTCTATTGTTTTTCCATCCTCAGAACCTGACATGGGTAACATTTTATTGCCAGGCTACACTGTGGGCATCATGTAGCAATCTCTCCTAGAACTGGTGCAGCGGCAGCCCGACCCCAAAGCTATCTGCTACTGACATTCTGAATCTATATAATGCTCAAAGTCCAAGGTCAAAGGCAACTTCTCGTAAACAAAGCAACTGTTAAATATCCTTTGAGAAATTATCAAATCCTGTCTTCTCATTGTCCCTACAGCCTTGCAGTTCAGCACAAAACCAGTTTTAACATTTAAAATATGCCCATCTCTAGGGGTAGCATTTTGCCATTGTTAATGTGCCATCTGTGTCACCCAGGGACCCATAGCGTCAGACCCTGCTCTTATTGCACTGGCAGAGAGCAGCCTGTTTCCTCTCCCTGCCCACTTACCGGCTGTGTTTCCAGGCATTCCGAATGTCCTTCAGCTTGCTGTTCCTCATGTTGGCCACAGAGAAAATGAAGAGATACTGGTATGTGTCCACACATTTCCGAAGCTGTGGGATAAGTGATGAGGGTCTGGAGTTTAAGGGATACTGTGGGTTGAGCTATTCTGCCTCAGGTGGGAAAGAAGGTGTTCTTCTAGGCCTTTAATCTGATTGTCTCTTCACTGCTATTACTGACACTAAAGCCACCAAGTACGAGGGAAGCTGGGTCATAGGCCTGTCCTAGGTGTCTAACTTACCCAAAAAATAGTGCAGTTAATCGCTTTGTTTTGTTTGGCTCACTCTGGCAAGGTGCCTGAAAAATGGAAACACTGGTGGTCTCATTATCTGCTACTAAAGAGAGCTGTTTCATCCAACTGCTCTAGTGCTGTCACTAGCTGAAGCCACCATGAAGTACAATTTCCCCCTCTCCCTCCAGCTGGCTCAGCCTGCTCTGGGGGATGGGCTGGTGTAGCATGTGGTGCTGGGGTTGAACCATGGTTCCTGAACACTTTGCTTAAGCAAGCACTTCAGACTGTTCAGCTATCTTGCTGGCCTGTGGTGAAGCTGAGGCTGCTGGGTCAGGTGCAGTCACTCATGCCTGGTAAGATTCCTTAGTTTTTGACACTGGAAAAGCTACAAACCTTGCTAAGCTTCAGTCACCTCAACTGCAAAACATCAATAACATCATTCAAAAGCTCCTATCGGGGCCTGGCAGGATGGCTCAGAGGTCTAAAGTGCCTGCTTAGGAAAGCTTAGGTGGCTGCAGGGACCGCGGTTCGATCCCTGGCACCACATGCTGCGCCAGCCCTGTTCTCAGGGCAGGCTGAGCCGGCCATAAAAATAAATAAACAAACAAAAGTTCTGAAACAAGAAAAAAAAAAAAAAAAAAAAGCTCCTATCTATGTCAGAGATCTGAAAAGGAAGGTATAAGACATGAAAAGCCATGCAGTGCACATGCTGAGATTTCAGTCACAGCTGGGGATCCTCCCTGCACGAGTTATTGGTTTTGGGGGTGTTGTGCTTGTTGGAGGAAAAGGCCAGATCAGATCAGCAGCTTCTACTTACATATTAACTCCCCCCACCCCAATAAAAGCAGCCCACACTTACTTCTTCTATCAGGTTCTGTTTCAGTTCTAAGCCTTTCTTGGCAGTTTTCGTTAAGGAAACTAATACAAAGAAGAAAAAAACAAGAGATGAATCTGGGTACCCTGCAGACTTCCTTCTTTTCCCCCTTTCATGGCTCAGCTGGACCAAGGCAGTCTGAGGAAGGGCAGCGAGGATGTGGCTAACGTCTCTCAGGCACACAAGGCCACTGCCAGGGTCCATAATGTGTTTACTCTCTAGTGTTCCTGGGTGTGGAGATCCCTGGCTGTCTCTCCTGCCATTCACACAAACCCAGTGCTCCTTAGCCCTACAGGCCGACCCTTGAATCTACTGCGGTGTGGTGGCAGTGTGCCCTTATGGATGAAGTGCTCTCTGTGGGACCCTTAATCAGTTGGCCTAGACAGGTTTCTTTCTGCTCTTGGACATGGCAGACAGAAGCCACTGAGGGCCGGCCCATGCTGTGGAATGCAAATTGGGCACCATCTTCCTCCCACTATATGTCTGTGTTGTTTGAGTACTGCAATCTGGACTCATGAATGCAATATTGTCGCTTTAGAGTGGGACGTGGGACTCTATGGGGGCCCAATTTCCCCCCAGTTTGGTATTTGCCAGACCTGGTTAGGACTCTCTCCCTCCATATAATCAAATTAATCCACGTGCTCTTACTAGAGCACCAAACATAAAGCAGCAGGTTCTCCTAGGAAGTGGCCTGGATACCAAGAGGCCTCCTTCACAAGCCACACTAGTCAAGGCAATCATACCAGTCAGGGGCAGGGGCAGTAAAGGACGACAAAGAGCTAGTCTCTTCTGTCATCTCCGCGGCCATGACTTTGGCGAAAGCCCTTATGTCTCTCAAGGACTAACATGTCTACTGTTTCACATGATGTGAAAGCCCATTCTTTATAGAGGCCTGGAAGCCTTGCCCTCCCTCCTTCCTCTATTTGATCATTCTGCTCCAGCCATTACTGACATGTTGTCCCAGAACATGTCAGCTATACTCATTTTAGGCCCTCTACTTAGAACGACCTCCTCCCAGATAACTCAGCGAGGCTAACCTCCTTTCCTCAGGTTCTGGCTCATTTGTCACCTCATCGAGGAGACCTTTTTCTGACTACTTTAAAATAACATCATTTGCATTTTCCTCTTAGCTTTTTTTTCTTCTTCTGTGGAACTCATAACTATCCGTCACGAATTTACTCAATTGGGGAGTGGGGGTATGCAGCACTTCTGGAATAAAAAGCTATGTGAATTCAGTCCTTCTTTAGGTTTTGTATCTTTCGCTGTCTATAAACTATCAGGTCCCTAAATATTCGTTGCATGCACTAGAGATACACAGCGAGACTCATGGTACCGTAGGAAAGGAAGCCTAGGAGCTGCCCTGCAAACCGAGACCGTATTTTGGGGAACAAGACCGCCAAGAGGGACTGCAGGTCCAACTGCCGGATGCGGGACCAAGACAGTGCTGAAGGAAAGGAAAGCAGGGATATGAACGGCGCAAAGACGAGTTGGAGCTGACACGAAGAATGTCGCTATCGCGACGTACGTCGGGCACAGTTTGGGTGGTTGGAAACTATCTCTCCACTCCACAGAGCTGACAAAAGCACAAGAGGCCTCGCAAAAACTCTGCTCCAGGGACCCGACCAGGCTTCGGAACGCCCCACCCCCGCACTCGCAGCGGCCGCGAAGCCCTGTACGGAGGCCCGGACGTTCCCCTCTGTGACTCTACCTGCCGCCTGTAGCGAGAGCCAGACGGTCAGCCCACGGAGACTCCCAGCGGGACCCGAGGCCCTCTTCGCCTACCTTTCTTGTCGCGCTTGGATTTGGGCATCGCGCTGATACCACGTGCGGCGGGAGGCGGTGCGGCTCGTTAAGACCTCGGCGGCGTGGGGGCCTCTGGGACGGCCCCCGAAGCTGTCCTCGCGCGCGCCTGACCCAACCCGAGCTGTGACCCGGCTGTCTCTGCCAGGCCACCGCCTGCGCTTTCTTTCTTGTGGGCCGGAAAACTTCCCAGAAGAGTCTCGGCTGCCTCGGAGACCCCGGCGCCCACCAAACGCCTCTCGTAGGTCGCAACGCTGGGAGGCGGAGCCTGCGGCGCGGTGCATGCCGGGGCGACGCAGAGGTTCTTGGGTCATCAGTCATGGCGCCGGTGCTGGGTTCCGGGCTGTGGCTCTGGGTTGTACTGCTTGTCCCTGCGGTCGCAGTTTATGAAGACCAAGTAGGGAAGTTTGATTGGTGCGTACGTGTGGGGCTGGCTCGGGAAGGTGGTGGCTGTTTTCCAGAACCAGGAGGTTACTGCAGAGCAGGATCGACTGGCTGCCTAACTTGCTGCACTCCATGCAAAATGAAAACGTGGGACCCTTGTTCAAAAGTGAAGAATTTAATACTTTCACGGAGGACTACTAAGCCGAGAACTGGGGGGTGATCTTAGTTGGTACTTATAGGGTGATTGTTGAAGCTGGATTTGGTTTGCGAGGCTGGTCTGATCCCTTCCTCCCACGTCAGGACCCCGTTTCTTTTTTCTTTTCTTTCTTTTTTTTTTTTTTTTTGCGGGGCTGGGGTTCGAACTCATGAACTAGCACTTGCCAGGCAGGCACTTGTGCCACAGAGCTATCTCCCCAGCCCCAGGACCCCGTTTCTACAACTGTCAGATTTCTGGTGCCCCTGTGTCAGTGAACTTTCCATTCTTTTCCAGCTGGCTGTCGTCACTTGGTCAGATGAACAAGGGCTGGATCTTTTTATTTATTTTTATTTCTTTGCAGAACCGGGGATTGAACTCAGGCCTTTGCGCTTGCAAGGCAAGCCCTTATTCTACTGAGCTGCCTCCCCGGCCCTAGGGCTGGATTAAGTCCTGTATTGAATCCTCTTTCGCCTTCTTTCCTTGGAAGATGGCCCTTGGCTCAGAATGGCGGACCCCAGCTCCCATCAGCTAAAAATTGCTGTACATTCAGGCTCCTAGATTTCCTTAAGGCTCTTGCTTCAGCTTTCCATTTTGCCATTCTGTTGTGTGATCTTGGGAAAATGACTTAGCTACTTTGTGCCTTGGGCTTGTCTTAAAGGGATTAATGACCCACTGGTTCCTACAATAATTGTGAAGATGAATGAGATAATCCCTTTAAAGTACTTAGCACAAAATCTGGCACATCAGGGGCCAGGTCAGATCTCTCTTCTGTGAATTATTATTACTATTTTTAATATCTCAGATTGATGTATATGTTGAGTGCTCGTATGCAGGACAGAGTGACAGGTACATTGTAAGTCACTTTTTTTTTTTTTTTAAAGAATTTTTTATTTTATTTTTTTTCTCGTTTCAGAACTTTTATTTATTTATTTTTATGGTCAGCTCAGCCTTCCCTGAAGGCAGGGGTGGCGCAGCATGTGGTGCTGGGGATCGAGCCGCCTAAGCTTTCCTAAGCAGGCGCTTTAAACCACTGAGTCATCCTGCCGGGCCCCTTGTTAGTTTTTTTTTTTTTTTTTGTGGGACCAGGGTTTGAACTCACAACCTTGCACTTACCAGGCAGACACTTGTGCCATAGAGCTATCTCCCTAGCCCCTTTTTTGTCTTTTTGAGACAGGGTCTGGCTATGCAGTTCAGGCTGCCTTGAGCTCACTTTTGTAGTGCATGTTGATCTCAAACTCGCACTGATACTGCTGCCTCAGCTTCTCATGTGCTGTGATTACAGGCATGGGCCATCACGACCAGCAAAGAAAGATTTTTTTTTTCTTTTTTTGCGGTACCAGGAGTTGACCTCAGGACCTTGCACTTGCCAGCCAAGCGCTTATTCTAAGCCATCCCCCTGGCCTATAAGTCACATTTTTAATGATGTATGCAAATATTTCCACATTTATGTGTTGTGCACATATGGTAGAGATTCTAGCAGAACAACTGTATGCACTTTCAAATTGAAAAGTAAACAGAAGGAAGTAAGACATTGAAAATTTACCCATGGTGGTGGTTGTATAAAGTATGGTTGAAGTATACAGTAAATGTTTAAATTTGAAAATTCATAGGGTGCCAGGTGTGGTAGTGCACGCCTGTTATCCCAGCCCATGGGAAGCTGAGGCAGGAGGATCAGTGTGAGTTCGAGACCAGCCTGGGCTACAAAAGTGAGCTCAAGGCGAGCCTGAACTGCATAATGAGACCCTGCCTCAGAAAGACTAAGTAAATAAAAGAAAAAGAAAAAGAAAGATTCATAGCGCTGGCCAGATAGTTCAGTGGACTAAGCAGGGACAGGTGTTCAATCTCAGGCATGCTGTGTGGGCCTTGCTCCCAGGGTACACTGAGTCGGTGACTGAGACTGGGAGTGCTGGTGTGTGCCTGTTATCCCAACCCTTGGGAGGCAGAAAGCAGGAGGATCACTACAAGTCCCAATCTATGTAGTGAGATCCTGTAGAACCTGTACAAAAATATAATAAATAAGTAAATAAATAAATGTTCAGGGGCCTGGCAGAATGGCTCAGTGGTCTAAAGCGCCTGCTTAAGAAAGCTTAGGTGGCTTCAGGGACCGTGGTTCAATCCCCTGCACCACATGCTGCACCAGCCCTGCCCTCAGGGCAGGCTGAACCGGCCATAAAAATAAGTAAATAAAGGGGCTGGGGAGATAGCTCCGAGGCACAAGTGCCTGCTGGGCAAGTGCAAGGTCGAGAGTTCGAACCCTGGTCCCACAAAAAAAAAAAAAGTAAATAAACAAAAGTTCTGAAACAAGAAAAAAAAAAGAAATTAAAATAAATAAATGTTCATTTTGGAGGCGGGGTGTATAGCTTAGTGGTGCAGT
>PVJA010054139.1:0-11692 GCA_004027025.1 Myocastor coypus
AAAATGTACATGATGTAAAGCAAGATGGGATGCAGTCTTCTACTCAGTAGTTATGGAATCTACTCAGACTCTAGGGAAATCTGGAGATGGGAACACAGCAGAAAATACAGGCTCAGCGCCGGGCATGGTGGCGCACGCTTGTAATTCCAGCACTCGGGAGGCTGAGGCAGGAGGATTGGTGCAAGTTCGAGACCAGCCTGGGCTACAAAAGTGAGCTCAGGACCAGCCTCAACTGCATAGCGAGACCCTGTCTCAAAAAGACAAAAAAAAAAGAAAAAAAGAAAATACAGGCTCAAGAGTTCAACTGCATGCCTCCAGATTATAAAACTGGGAGCCACTGCTACCTGATGCAAAAGTCTCAGCTTCCTGCTCATACTCTGCTTTCAGAGCAAACTCAAAACTGTAAGCTAGGGCCCGGCAGGATGGCTCAGTGGTCTAAAGCGCCTACTTAGGAAAGCTTGAGCAGCTGCAGGGACTGCAGTTCGATCCGCGGTACCACATGCTGTGCCAGCCCTGCCCTCAGGGCAGGCTGAGCCGGCCATAAAAATAAATAAATAAATAAATAAATAAATAAATAAAACAAAAATAACTTTAAGCTAGTTTTATATGAGCTATTCCACTGGAAGGACCACCACTGCAAGAGTGCCTGGACTGTCATTTGGATTGGGGTAGACAGCATGGACTGAACATGTGGAGAATATGGCTATGGGAGGTTTGTGCCATGCTAGTCTGCAATTGGGATCGTCCAGCCTGGGCCTCTGAGTACCGGGGCAGTGCCATGGGGTCCTGCTTCTCTGATTTGTTGTTAGTTCCACACTAGCACAGCAGTATCTGAAGGGACCCAGGAGGTACAGTGAGCAGCTGCAGGGAAAGAGGACAGAAGTAGCCACAGAAGAAACTCTGAGAAGCACTGTGTAGAATCTGCCCCATAGGCCAGTGGGACCAAAATTAAGAAGAGGGTAAAAAAACTTACAAAATGGTAGAGATTTCTCTTGCTAAATTGAGAAAAATGATATCATACAGTGATTGAGGTGGGACTTTGGGGTAGTATCTGAGTTACTGAGTATGGATAAAAAAAGTCACATAGAAAAGCTGAGAAAGTGGCAGAAATGTGGTTGTAAATGAAGGACAGGATTGTGGGGTAATGAAACTAGAGAAAATAGGTATTCCAAGAACTGTACAAGTTTTCTCACTTGAAAAGTCAAGAAATCAAAAACAGTAAAGAAATCAAATTTGAATATGATTCAAATTTATTTACTTATGAGGAAACACATTTAGGCCAACACAGAGGTGCTATGGTGTACCACTGAGCAAAACTGAGAGCCTGAATTAAAACAGATTATTGGGGCTGGGGAGATAGCTCTGAGGCACAAGTGCCTGCCTGGCAAGTGCAAGGTTATGAGTTTGAACCCTGGTCCCGCAAAAAAAAACAATAACAACAACTAAAAAAAACACAGATTATTGTGGCATAATACATGTAACTAGGCTTTTCTTGACTGGCACATATATGGTTATATTCTGTCTTTATGATTAAAGAAAGGTGGATTGATTCATGTAAAGTGAATCATGAAAATCTATGAGACTATTATATTTAAGATACTATAATATTACAAGTTTTTATTTTTTTTAAAGAATTTTATTTTTTTTTCTTGTTTCAGAAATTTTGTTTATTTATGATCGAACCGCGGTCCCTGCAGCCTTCCAAACTTTCCTAAGCAGGCGCTTTAGACCACTGAGCCATCCTGTCGGGCCCAATATTACAAGTTTTTAAAAGAAATCTTGAAAATTTCAAGAGGGATATGGACCTATAGATTACTTCACAATGGATGCTGGGAGACATGGTTTCTGTGAGTGGATTTCCTCTAAATCATTTCCTTCCTTTCCATGCCTGCAGTGCCTATGAGGTCATCAAGCTGAAGGGCTACACCTCCTGGGCCATTGGACTGTCTGTGACCAATCTGGCAGGATCAATTTTGAAAAATCTTAGGAGAGTGCACCCAGTTTCTACTCTGGTTAAGGTAGGCTTAAAAATTCACTGATCTTTCCTTCCTTTAATATTTCTTCTGTATGGTAGTTATTCTATAAAATATGAAGGGTATACTGGGATGGGCCAGATAGCTCAGTGCATTAAAGTGCCTGCTTAGACAGACAGGGACCAAGGTTCCATCCTACACAGGCTGTGCTGGCCCTGCCCCTGGGGTGTGATGAGGTGATTGAAACTGGGTGTGGTGACACATACTTCTAATCCTAGTGCTTGGATGACTGAAAAGTATGAATCTGATCTGTATAGTGAGACCTTGTAGGCCCTGTACCAAATACATAAGAAAAAGGTTAAAAAAAGAAAAGATGTGGAGGATATGATGATGAACAAAAAAGACAGTCTCTTCTGGTGCACTCTCACAAACGTAGTTCTTGGGAGGCTGAGGAAGGAGAAAGTTCAAGCCAAGAGGCTGAGGCAGAAGGATTGCTGCAAGTTGAAGTCCAGCTTGAACTTGTTGCACGTTGCGAAGAAAACAAAGACCCAAAAACAAAACTTTGGAGCGCTTTTATTAAAACTGAGCTCAGGGGCCTGGTGGCATGGCTCAGTGGCCTAAAGCACCTGTTTGGGAAAGCTTGGGCGGCTTCAGGGACCGCGGTTCGATCCCCGGCACCACATGCTGCGCCAGCCCTGCCCTCGGGGTGGGCTGAGCCAGCCATAAAAATGAGTGAATAAACAAACAAAGGTTCTGAAACAATAAATAAATAAAATAAAAAAAATTAAAAAAAAAAACTCAGCTCAGTGGTCAGCACTCCTGCGTGGGTCAGGAGAATGCCCCCCCCCCCTTAGATGGAACAAAGAGTTTGAATAGGGAGAAACCATAGCCCCAGGGGGGAAGGAAACTTAGGAGTTGTCTCTGATTGGAGGAGTGAACTTTACAAGATTTAGGAGTTGTCAGTTAGGATACTCAGGTGCCTGGGTTAGGGAGGGAGAGGAACTGCTGCAGGCCTGGGAGTTGCCCTTTGCTCTTGTGCACTCAGTGCCAGGCATGCCTGCAATTAGGGAGAACATTTGTGACCAGGGTCAGGGCTTATAGAGAGAACATTTTATAATACAGCAATTACAAATCACCAAGTTTGTTACAGAGAAGGGTACAGAGTCAGCTTTTAATAAGGGAATACAAAGTTTTTTTTTTTGTTTTGCAGGACTGAGATTCAAACTCACAACCTTGCACTTGCCAGGCAGGCACTTGTGCCACAGAGCTATCTCCCCACCCCCAGGAATACAAGGTTTTGGTCAAAAAGTAAGAACAGAGTTCAGATTAAACAAAGGCTAAGGCAGAGTTTGTCTTGGGGTAGGAGGGCTTGTGTCAACTAGAGCAGAGGTTAAGTCAATTCTTGGTTTGAGCATTGGGATAGCTGGGGTCCTATCTTGTCTCTGAAAGGTTTAGCACATTCCTTGGTTTATGGTAGGACAGCGTGAGCCAGAGGACAAGCTGCTCATAAAATAGTACAAAATGGAGAAGCTAGCTTATAACAAACTACATAGCAAGATCCTGCCTATAAATAGATAAATAAAACAGGATGAGGATGTAGCTCAGCACGCGTATGTGTTTAATTTCCTTTTTTTTTTTTCTTTTGGTGGAACTGGGGATTGAATTAGGCCCTTGCTATCTCCCCAGCCCCTTCTTTGTTTTTAAAGGGTTCAAGATGTAGTGTAGCCAGGTGTGGTGGCACACGCCTGTAATCCCAGCACTCGGGAGGTTGAGGCAGGAGGATTGGAGAGAGTTCGAGACCAGCCTGGGCTACAAAACTGAGATCAAGGCCAGCCTGAACTGTACAGCAAGACCCTGTCTCAAAAAGACCAAAAAAAAAAAAAAAAAGATGTAGTGTAGCCTAATTAGCATCTCGAAATGGAGTGCAGTAAACAAAGCCCAGGGGCTGTTGTGTTCTGTTACTGAAAATCCTGGAAAGCTGGGACTCCAAGTGATAGCTGACAGCTTCATCTGTGGGCTCCCTGTGGGCTCTTGGTTTTCCTAACCCTAACTCTGTCCCACACTGGTCTTCCTTGAGTCCGCCGTCTCCCCGCGTGCTCTTCCCTGACGTCCTCTTGCCAGCCGCCCTCCCATACCTGGTCACTGATCGACAATCTGATCTTACTTTCCAGGGCTTGTATGGAATAAAGGAAGACATCTTTCTTAGTGTCCCTTGTGTGTTGGGGCGGAATGGTATCTCGGACATCATCAAAGTCAATTTGAGTTCCCAGGAGGAGACCCTCTTCAAGAAGAGTGCAGACACACTTTGGAATGTCCAAAAGGATCTGAAATTTTAAACCTTTGAATGGTCCACAGTTTTATACAAGATAGAAGACTATATTTTACATTTTTGTGTTTTTGAGTTTTTTTTTTACAAAATTTAAACAAAATTTAAACATTGGAGACTTACAACATAACTTTGGTCTGTCAAAAAGAAAAGGAAGTAGCAGAGATTTCTGCTCTTCCGCATCCCTAATGACTCCATTCTGATGGTACCTGATCTACACAGGCGTAAGCTGCACTATGGAAATGTCACACATAGAAGAGTTGTCTGCAAGCGTAGTAGACCATTTGTAGCCACCAGCTATAATACCCAACTGAAGCTTGTCACAAAAGCCAAGAAGTACGTTAGCGAGTTTTGAAATTTCATCTTGTGCTTCTTCCATTATGGCATCCAGCATGTTCTCTTTATCGCTTCATTAGCTTTATGTGTTTATGTATAATCTTTACTATTTATTGAGATCATCTGTATCAGAAGTAGAGGTGTATCTTTATGCTACAAAATAAATGATACATTCCACTCTCTAAGTTTATGCCAATGATACAATCTTTAGTGATTTAGCACATGTCCTGACACTACATGAGTAGCTTAGAGCATTTCTGGGTCCTTGCCATGCATGCTTATGATGTTATACTTCCTGTCCTCAAGTATCCACAGTATTTAGAGTACATCAACTAATTGATTATTGACTGGTACTAGATGGCAGTTAATTGGTAGCTTCTGATGGGCATGGTGACAGAATCTCAGCACTCTGGGAGACTGAGGAGGATCGCAAGTTCAAGCCCAGCCTGAGCTGCTTAGGAAGACTTTGTCTTAATAAAGGGCTGGCAGTGCAGCTCAGTTCAAAAGCCCTGTGTTCAATCACTTCCCGACCCTCCCAAAAAATTGGTAACTTCCTCTTGGTGTCTAAGTTGTGTGGGGGAGGTGGAGACGCTGCCCCGGCTGACACTGTGAGGCGCAGGTGCGCACCCCATCTGGTCAGTGTTGGTCCTCTTGCTCTACAGTCTTGCTTCCTTGCTAGCGTTTGTTTGAGCCATCTATTGCACAGGGTTTGCTTCCCAGTATTTTGTTCTCCTTTTCCCTCCTAGTTCTTCCCTTGAATGCATAAATGAAGGCTGAGTGTGGTTAGGATAAGGGACACAGGGAGACTTCCTTGTGTTTTCCCTCTTCAGCATGTTTCTGTTGAATAGCAAATCAGAACTTTAAGAAATCTTTATAGAGACTGAAAGACTGAAAAATACACAATTTTCACAGAGAATATTCTGGAAAGCAAAATTGTGCTATACCATGTATTCTCAGTGACAGTACTGTCCCCAAGGGGAGATAACTGTTTGGGGAGTGGTGAAAAATATGTGAGATCAAGAGCTCTGTATGTGATTTCATCATGTGTCAAGAAAGTAGAATGTTACGGGAAGTGTCTGAAAAGGCTTGAAAGAATGAAAATATAAGGAAAAAATCATTGAGAATAACTTCTCTACAGTTTAGATTATGCGTGTGTGTGTGGTACAGGGGATTGAATTTAGGACCTTGTGCTTGCCAGGCAAGTGCTTATTCTGAGCGATCTCCCAGGCCCCATTTAGAATTTTTTTTTTTTTTTTAAGAAATATTGGGGCCCGGCGGGATGGCTCAGTGGTCTAAAGTGCCTGCTTGGGAAAGCTTGGGTGGCTTCAGGGACCGCGGTTCAATCCCTGGCACCACATGCTGCGCCAGCCCTGCCCTCGGACCAGGCTGAGCCGGCCATAAAAGTGAGTGAATAAACAAACAAAGGTTCTCAAACAAGAAAAAAAAAAAGTAAATAAATAAAATAAAAAGAAAATTCTTTAAAAAAAAAAGAAATATTTATTGGGCTGGCAAGATGGTTCAGCGGTCTAAAGCTTAGGCAATCACAGGGACCATGGTTTGACCCCAGCAACACATGCTGCACCACCCTCACCCCCAGGGCAGGCTGAGCTGGCCATTAAAAAAAAAAAAAAATTACTAAAGGGTCTCACTAAGCAGTTTGGACTCATAATGGTTCTCCTGTCTCAGCCTCCCCAGTGCTGAGACTTCATGTGGTACTGGCTATCTCCCCAGCCCCCACAGCTTTGAATTTTTGAGATTTGTATTACCTACTATGATTTTCCAAAGAGTTAGAAAGCAGATGATAAACTAACGCACAGTGGAATAAAAGCTGGAAACCCTGGTTTGTCCAGCTAAGGAACTCAGGGGAGAAAGCTGGATTTTACATTTAGCTACTTTCAAAATAATGAGTTGAAGTTTCCCTTCCACTTGAAGAAATAAGTGGTAGCCGGGCATAGTGGCGCATGCCTGTAATCCCAGCACTCAGGAGGCTGAGGCAGGAGGATCGATGCGAGTTCGAGACCAGCCTGGGCTACAAAAGTGAGCTCAAGGCCAGCCTGAACTTCATAGCGAGACCCTGTCTCAAAAAAAAAAAAAAAAAAAATGGTTATCAGTTAGCATTATATGTGTATCAACACATTAGAGTTGGCAAAAGGTAGCCCCAGGGTCCCTCTCTTCTCTACTGCTAGAGAAAAAAATCCCAAGTGAGGCTCAAAAGGCCCTTGCTGCTGGGTGGTACATGCCTGTAATCTCAGCACTTGGGAAGCTGACGCAGGCAGGAGGATCACTGTGAGTTGGAGGCCAGCCTGAACTACACATAGTGTGACCCTGTTATAGACTGATAGACCGATCCGTCATTAGATAGATTATAGACAGATGTAAAGGCCCCTACTGGATACATGCAGATGAGGTGTAGTTGAAAAACCTGAGCCAGTGTGGCAGCTCAGTGGTCTAAAGCGCCTGCTCAGCAAGTTTGGGCAGGCGCAGACGTTCGATCCCCAGCACCACAAGCAGCACCAGCCAGCCATAAAACAACAAAAAAATCCTGAACCTGTGGGCTCCTTGGCAAATGAATCCCGGGCCAACAGTACTCAGCTTCTTAGCTCAAGGCCGCGGGTTCTTTTAGCCTTGCACCTAGCGCACCCCAGGGCCTTGGTGAAGCTAGCCCAACCCCAGGAGGACTTAAGTCAGGACTGCCGCGCAGGTGCTGTTCGGGGGCAGGTGCCCGGATGTGCGGAGAAGCCACGCCCACCCCGGTCAAGCACGTGCGGCACAGTTTGCGCAGCCTCAGTATTAGGGGTGGCGGGCGTCAAAGGGCAGGTGGTTCGCATTGCGTGTTCAGTCACCTGTGGGCCGGTGGCGTGAGTTGGTCTTCAGGAGTCCCGGAGAGCAGCCAGAGCCTGGGGTTTGGCGAGCGGCTTTTCCTTCTTTGGGGTTCCTGGCGCTTCGAGTTCAGTCCTGCAACAGGAGTCAGGGCAGGGGAGCAGCGTGGCCGAGCTGGGGTTGCGCCAGGCCACCGAGCTGTAGGCTCGCGTTTCCTTCTCTACCTCCCTAGTGGCAATCACCTTTCTCCTCTCGCGCTGGCTTGTTTCATGGATCCTGAGCTGCTGGAAATGCAGTTCTGCACTATTAGTTTGCAAACTGGGGAGCAGGAAGTGGAAGCATTAAGTATTTCACGTTGAGAGCACCAAGTGCAGAAAAACGTGGTGCAGACCTGGCTCCGCTGGAGTGCCTGAGCTGTCTCCATCTTGGTGAAGGTAAGGCCTGGGCTTTTCTTCAATTGGGGCAGGGCCGTTCATACAGTCGCGTCCAACCTTGCTAGGTTAATCCGGAAGAATCGAGTGGCCTTTCCCATGTTTCTGCCCAGAAAATGTGCTTCTTTCCACATTTTATACATGTTAAAAGCATCTCTGAAAGTATGTTGACATTTCCCTTTCCCAGGTGTGCTGATAGTATGAAATGACCATCATTGCTTGATTAATAAACAGTTCATTAATAAAAAGAAACAGGATGGGCCCAGCGGGATGGCTCAGTGGTCTAAAGCCCCTGCTTGGGGCAGCTTGGGGGGCTTCAGGGACCGCGGTTCGATCCCCGGCACCACATGCTGCGCCAGCCCTGCCCTTGGGGTGGGCTGAGCCAGCCATAAAAATGAGTGAATAAACAAAGGTTCTCAAACAAGAATAAAAATAATAAATAAAATTTTAAAAAAATTAAAAAAAATAAAAAGAAACAGGAGAAATAGTGGCAAGTCAAAGGAACACACACATTTCATTTCGGTCTCCAGTTCCCATTTGTCCTTACTCAGGTTAGCTGTAGTGTTTGTTTTTAGTATGTGTAGCCGATAGTTACTGGCCCAGCCCAGTGTGGTGGTGCACACCTGTAATACCAGCACTTAGGAGGCTGAGGCAGGAGGATGGCTGTGAGTTCACGACTAGCCTGAACTGCGTAGTGGAAACCCTGTCTCAAAAAAGCAAAACAAAATAAAACAAAAAAAGTTACTGCTCTATTTAATGTCTAGTGATGGGGCTAAAAACAATACCTTCTAACGTTACCTAGGCATAAACCCATTAAGTTTGATTTTTTTTTTTTTTTTTTTTTTTGTGGAACCAGGATTCAAACTCACAACCTTGCACTTGCCAGGCAGGCACTTGTGCCACAGAGCTATCTCCCCAGCCCCAGTTTTAGTAAATTTTAAGAAATTTTGAGGGGCCCGGCGGGATGGCTCAGTGGTCTAAAGCCCCTGCTTGGGAAAGCTTAGGCGGCTTCAGGGACCGCGGTTCGATCCCCGGCACCACATGCTGCGCCAGCTCTGCCCTTGGGGTGGGCTGAGCCAGCCATAAAAATAAGTGAATAAACAAATAAAGGTTCTGAAGCAAGAAAAAAAATAAAATAAAATAAAAAGAGAAATTTTGAGCTATATTTTGACCTAGTGAATAGAATATCATTTCCTTAAGCCATCTTTTCATGGGCTTTAACTCTGGCCTGAGTCATGAAAGGGCGGGGCTGAGGTTTCCCATCTGCACATTGCAAGCACCTGTATGGTGCCGAGGTTGCCAGCTGCAGCCAACTGCTGCCTCTTCCAGTCACACAAACTCTTCCGGATTAATTTTTTCTATCAACTGTAACGCCATTATCAGCAGTGTCTTCAACTGCTAATGAAAAGTGCATATATGGAAATAAATTTCTGTAATACCACATGCTTAATGTGTTATGTAATACAGCAACTCTGAAAAGTAAATGCAAGAATCTTTTATAAGAATGCAAGAATCTTTTACAAAGGAAAAAAGGCCGACTATCTGTAATGTACACAGCTGACTCTTGAGTTACGACCAACCACACCTGCAGACAACTCGGGTTACGACCAGAACTTAAGTTTATTTTATGACCTAAGCCTTGAGTTGACACCAAATTCTGGCTGCTTGTGTGGCTGTAAGCAATGACTTGTGATGCCAGAAAAGCGCAGGGAAGCATGTGTTAGCCCGAGCCCAGATGTGTTTGTGGATGTGATTCTGGCCAGTGCTTTCTATCATTGCTATGATTACTGCTATCAGAATGGCCCCCAAAAAGCTAAAAGAGAAGCTAAGAAGAGGAATGTGGGGCTGGCGAGACAGCTCAGCAGTATAAAGTGCCTGCCTCGGTAATTGCAGGGACCGCATGGTTTGATCCCTGGCACCACATGCTGCGCCAGCCCCACCCCCAGGGCAGGCTGAGCAGGCCATAACATAAATAAAGTTAAAAAAAGAAAAGGCACAAAGCAATCACAATTGAAAAGGAAGAGGAAATTATAAACAGAGTGCTTATGTGACTGATCTTGTCAATATGCGCAACATGTCAAAATCTACCATCTTGAGCCTGTGAGATAGCTCAGTGTACTAAGCGCCTGCTTTAGCAAGGGTAGAGACTAGGGCTGGATCCCCTGTCCTGTGTGCCCTGCTGGTCCCACCCTGGGGGCATGCTGAGCTGGCATGGTGGCAGACGCTTGTAATCCCAGAGAGGGAGAGGCTGAAAACAGGAGGAGCTAGCCCTATAGTGAGATCCTATACCAAATACGTAAATTAAAAAAAAAAAAAAAATTGGGTTGGGGAGATAGCCCAGCAGCATAAGTGCCTGCCTGGCAAGTGCAAGGTTCAATCCCAGGTACTGGAAAAAAAACAAAACAGAAACCACCATCTCGACAATGTGACAGAGAAAAGATTTGGGTAAGGAAGCTGGTGTTGCTCACAGCATTACTCAGATTAGTACATGACAATTGGCACATGACAATCAGATGGTCTGCGGTGTTAGACAAGATAGAAAGGCAGACGGCAGGTGATAGCCTGACTCTATCATTGGTAAAAAAGCTAGGGTTAGCCGGACGTGGTGGCTCACGCCTGTAATCCCAGCACTCGGTAGGCTGAGGCAGGAGGATTGGTGCGAGTTCGAGACCAGCCTGGGCTACAAAAGTGAGCTCAGGACCAGCCTCAACTGCATAGCGAGACCCTGTCTCAAAAAGACAAAAAAAAAAAAAAAAGCTAGGGTTGCCGGGTGTGGTAGCGCATGCCTGTAATCTCAGAACCCAGGCTGAGGCAGAGGCAGGAGGATCAGCACAAGTTCAAGGCCCACTTGGGCTACATAGTGAGTTCAAAGTGAGCCTAAACTACATAGCAAGGGGCTAGGGAGATAGCTCCATAGCACAAGTGCCTGCCTGGCAAGTGCAAGGTCTTGAGTTTGAACCCCAGTCCTGAAGAAAAAAAAAAAAAAAGAAAGCTAGGCTATAAATGCAGAGCTCATAGCAGATAATCCATCCGTGAGCAATAATGGTGAAACATTTCATGCCAGTCAGGGGTAGCTTTACAATTTTAAAGCAAGAACTGGGGCTCATGACCTAACTAGGCATGGCAAAGAGGGCAGTGCTGATAAAAGGGCTGCTGAAAATTACACGCACGTCCACTTGAAAATGACAACACGGAGAAATGGCTTTTGTTCTTATCAGGTTTTCCTTTCTTTTCTATATTTTTTTAAAGGGAAGGGTCTACAGGGTCTTCAGGGTCTCACTACTAGATCAGACTCGTAGTGATCTGCTTGTTAACAGCCTCCCAGGAGCTGGGATTACAGGCATGCGCCACCATGCCCAGTGTCCATTGCTGTCTCAGCGCACCCCAGGGGGACAGGGCTGGCACTGCATATTGGGATCGAACCTCCGGCCCTTGCGCCTGCTTGCAGGCCACTTTAATCTGCTGAGCTACTTGGCTGGCCCTCTTATCAGGTGGTGAACTGGCCTTTTCTCAGAACAAATGCCCGAAGAACATGTTACCCAGTGTTATGTTTTGCGCCTAGGTGTCCCCCAAAGCGTCATGTAGCCACTGGGGCAGCTTCTAGAGTTGGTGATTAACTCATGATCCAGCGCTGGGACTGTGGATGTGAGCGCTACACCCAGCCTGGGCAGATGGCCCGAATGCAGCGTAAGGGAGACGAGACGTGCTCTGTGTTGCCCTTGTTACTACCCCTCCCTTGAGCACTTGCTGTTTCCTGTTATCATGAACGATTGCCCTCTGCCCTGTGCCACTCTGCCTGGGAACCC
>PVJA010054140.1:0-11707 GCA_004027025.1 Myocastor coypus
GGCAGGCTGAGCCGGCCATAAAACTAAACAAACAAACAAACAAACAAAAGTTCTGAAACAAGGAAAAAATAAAAATAAAAAAATAAGTAAAGTCAGACCCTGAAGTGCTACATGAAAATGAAATTCTGGAGGGACATTTCTCACCACAGTACACATTTGTTTAAGTAAGGAGTCACAGAATACTCAAAATCCCAAAGAAGAGAGGGCACCTTTTTACCTCCTCTTTTCTTTTGTGGGGGGTGAGTTGTGGGTGGACAGTACTGGGAATTGAACTCAGGATGCTGTGCTTGCCAGGTAGGCATTATACTCCTGAGCTTTATCCCCAGCAAGGGGACCTCTTCCTTTATTTTATTTACTTATTTATTTTTTGTGGGACTGAGATTTGAATTCATGACTTTGCACTTGCCAGGCAGGCAGTTATGCCATGGAGCTATCTTCCCAGCCCCATGGGGACCTCTTCTTGTTCAGCATTTATATCAATCCCACAAGGTGCCAAGGAGTCAACCAATCAGTGTCTTAGTGGAAGTGGGCATTCTGATTGGCCAGCCTAGCCACATACTCATTTGCATCTGCCAAAGAGTTGATAAGATTGTCAGCCTCAGCAGAGACTCTTAGGACAGAGGAAACAATTTGCCCAAGGGAGAGAATGTTGGGTGGATCCCATATCTGCTATGTAAGTCCAGTTCCTCTGCATCACTGCAACCCACTCTGGTTTGAGATTGGAAGAAAAATAAATACTGAATCAATTTTGTATAATTTGTAAGGTTATAGCAAATCATCCCCCAATTACTCTGTTTACTTAGGAACTTGGCAAGGTTTAGTTATGGGGTCAGTAATGCTTACTTATAGAAGAAATAATTATAAAGTGAAGGATCTAATGTTATCTTTCCTTGTCTTAAAATTATTTTATCCATTAAATAATTGTCTCTGTCTAAAGAAACAAGTTGTTTACATGTCCATAATACTTACACATCTATATCTGTTCTCAGAATTGACAAATACAATAACTCTGGAGAGTAGGCATGTGCTATGTTTTCCATCTTAAAGATTTGGAGAACTGAGGAGTAGGGCACGTAAGTAATTTATCTGATGTCCCACAGTTTGTGGCAGAATCAGCCCTGGAATTCAGGCCTGCCCAATTCCCAAATGGTTAATGAAATGAATTGTTTAGGAATAATGACAGGAAGAATGAATGTGTACATGTTCAGTATTGAAGCAACCCTCACAGGCCTAATAAGTAACTGATCTGTGGCTGGTTGAATGCACACACAGAGAACACATGGTGCAAGGGTGGATTGTTCTCAGGCAAATGCCACCTTCTAAGCCAACTTCTCCACAACAAAGAATTACTCTCCCTTCCAGCTTTGATCTCACAAACGTAATTTTTCTTCCTGAAAGCACATGTTCAGAAGAAAAGTCTGACTCAGAGGTTTGATCCTAGAGATTTTGGCTCTCTCTTTTGCTCTCTCCCATGGAGGGAGTCTTGATGATTTCTTGTACCATAAAGAAACAAACAAATAAACAAACATCCAATATATAGCTCCTTCCCTCTTTGGAACTGGGAGAACTGACTCACAGAATGTCACAGGGTCTTAGCATCTAGCTCCTTCAGGCTCCTTGTCTCCATTCCACAGGGAAACTGTTGTTTCTCATTACGTTTAGAGGTATCATCAGTGTGTAACTCCTTCCATGAGTTCCTTTCTTCTTTGGCACTGGGGTGGCAATGGGGATTTGTTAGGACGTAGGATGATACCTGCATGTAGGCTCACTGGGCATATTCACATTTCATGGTGTGAGGGATACTGCTAATGTTCCCACAATGTCACTAGTTCCCAGAAGCTACAACTAAAACCAAAAGGCCTTACTTCCCTACCTGTGGAACTGCAAGAAATTCAGCCCTCTAGGTTGTGTCTGACATACTGAATAGTTGAAGAGCCCAGAGAGAATGGTAAGCATGATGAATGCAGTGAGCTAGGCCTGATAGCTAGACAGTTAGTCAAACACCATCACAAGTTATTATAAAGGCATTTTTAAAGTTGACTTTGAAAACAGGGTTTGAGTAAAGTTGATTACCTTCCATAATATAAGTAGGCCTCATCCAGCCAGGTGAAGTCCTTAGAAGAAAGAGGTCAAGGTCCTGACAAAAAGAAGGAGCTGTGTGAGCAGACTTTCTTCTGATCAGTGCAGCAACACCAACTCTTCCTTAGTGTCTACTCTGAAGATTTTTGCAGTCACAGGTAGAATACAAACAGTTTCCATCTCCACAGTTGGGTAAGTCAGAGTAAATCTCCCAGTAGAGTTAGATGCACCTGCATTTCTCTGAAGAACACTGACTAGGACAATGGCAGTCAGGTAGGTGGCTTCTGTTTCCTCCAGCCTGTGCTTGGCTGTGTGACACCTTCTCACTGGGCTGCCTCTGTTTCACTGACTTCTGCACCAATGCATAGGGACTCCACTTCCAGTGTAGATGGACACACTCATGTCTATTATTGTTCTCTGTCTCTCTGGCCCCTGCTCTAAAGTGCTTTGCTCCTTGGTCAATCTTGTGCTTAAGACCATCAAGAAACATTGATCCACACAGGGTCTTAGCATCACGGCTCCTTCAGCCTCACTATTTCCGTTCCCAAGGAAAACTACTATTCTCACTATCTTCAGAGTTAGTCAAGACCTCTTTGCTTTTATTTTATTTTATTTTTATTGGTTGATACAAGGTCATAATATGCAGCTCAGACTCATAGTGATCCTCCTGTCTCAGCCTTTCCATGGTTGGAATTAAAGACATGGGCCACCGTGCCTGGTTTTGGGGCCAGCACAGTGAACCTGGGGTTCCAAGCAAGCATAGTATATGGTTCTAGGGATTGAAATTGGGACCTTGAACTTGCCCCGATAGGCACTTAGACTGCTGAGCTATCTCCCCAGTTCAGCAACTCCTTTCTGAAAAGAAAATTAATAGATTTATATATTTAAATTGATCTTTAAGGGCTGGCCAAATACCTCAGTGGATTAAAGTGTCTGCAAATGGGTGCAGTGGCCTGGGGTTCAATCTTGGGTCTGCTGGGCTGGCCCTACCCCTGGGGCACTCTGGGATGGTAATTGAGACTGGGCAAGTGGTGGCACAGCCTATAATCCCAGCTCTTTGGAGGCTGTAAACAGGTGGATCACTATGAGTCCAATCTAATAGTGAGACCCTGAACACCCTCTAGACCCTTCCCCAAAATACAAAAAAAAAAAAAAAAAAAAAAAATTGACCTTTATCAGACAGATATAAAAACTACAGTATAGATTTCTCCCAATCATCAAGTTATCTCTTAGTTTTGTGTCTTAGTTTTAATTTTTAGTGGTCAATTCACCACCATTTGGGAACTTAAATATTAGAACCTCTATGTGCATCCCAGGGATGCTCACATTTCATTAAAAATAAATGAAGAGGGCCCGGCAGGATGACTCAGTAGTCTAAAGCACCTGCCTAGGAAAGCTTGGGTGGCTGCAGGGACCGCAATTCCATCCCCGGCACAACATGCTGCGCCAGCCCTGCCCTCAGGGCAGGCCGAGCCAGCCATAAAAATAAATAAATAAATAAACAAAGAAACAAAAGTTCTGAAACAAGAAAAAATAAATAATAAAAAATTTTAAAAAAACAAATGAAGAAGACACTTCTTCAATAATTGTTTAGTTTCAGAATCACACATATAGTTCCAGCCTATGGGAATAAATAGATTTTACTTTTCCTCTTTCTGTAAAAATCCACACATTTCCATTAGCTTCTCTTGGTGTTTGGACTACTTCCTTTTGACAATCCATTCCTTGAAAACTTGCCCTCAGAACTGATCAGTGCAGGGCTGGAGGTGTAGCTCAGCAGATTAAGCACTTCCTTAGGCAAGTACAGGGGCAAAGGTTTGATCCCTGGCACCACATGCTGTGCCAGCCCTGCCCCCTGGGTGCGCTCAGCCTCAGTGGAGTCCTGGTGTGGTGGCACATACCTGTAATCTCAGCTCGAGGGAGGCAGAAATCAGGAGGATCACTATGACTCTGAGCTGTGTATTGAGACACTGCACACACACACACCTTAAAAAATGATCAATGCAAGTTTAACTCATGCCAACAAATCCAATAAAACTTTTGTTTCACTTTATTTTGTTTTGCAAATAGGCCAGTTTGATGTTTATCAAAACTATGCTGTCTTCAGCTCCTCAAGATAGAGTACATTTCTTAGTTTTGTTTATTTTCTAACTCTGCATCATAAAACTGCCCATGTACCTTACTGTAGACTTAGCCTAAAATTCTTTTTTTATGAGTGAGAGTCAAAACCTATCCACAAGATTGCGTTCAGGACCCTATCTCCTCTTTGGAAAGGCCTTTCTGGACCCTGTCCAGTGATAAGACCAGTGGAAAATGCAGAGGACACTTTCTCTGAGAATAACACAGCCAGTGTATGTCTTAAGCCCTTCTTTTCAGCTCTCTAAATCCAGTGGGACATAATTTAGTTCTTAAAACAACCCGTGAGAGAGCTACAAAAGAAGACAGGGTGCATCCGCTGAATCAGAATGTGTGCCTGGGAGATCGTCCTGGAACACTGTAAGCAAGCAGCATCATACTGGTGTATAAGCCAGAGGTGTCCAGGGATGTGGGAAGAAGGTTACACAGAGAAGCTGTCTCTCCCAAGTGAAACCTCAAAGAAACCCCAAGCTTGGGGTTAACAGAAACAAACAGACATCAGTTGAAAGACTGAGAATAAAACGACTGTGGTTTGTCTTTCCTCCCCTGCACACCAGCACATCACATACTTACATATCAGTAGAAAAAGGATGAGGAGCAAAGCAGACTTGTGTGTCAAGGATACTAACAGTCAAAAGGAACACAGATGGTCTTTGGATGCATGAACATGTGCTCGGATTCTCTAGTAGATAGGTAACATCAGGGACAAAAGTATTATGCTGTACTTCAGTCTTCTAACAGCTGATGCTAAGCTAAGTACAGTGAGTGAATGCATTCTGACTTGTTGCTAAGAGTGTGAAGGTATGGGCTTTGGGGTGGCAATTTGTCAGCACCTCTTTGTTGCTTTGCCCCTCTTCTCACTGCTGGGATGTGATGTCTGACACTTACAAATTAAGGGAGGAGAGGTTTACTTTGCTCACAGCATGTACAGGTTCACAGTTAGCTGGCACAAGGGAGGGAGAAATGACAAGGAAAAACGTGTCATTTCGTGGTGGTGATGAAGTACAGAGGCCCAGAAGGAGCCAGGGAGGCCGACCAGCTCTTCCAGGCCCTGCCCTAGTGATCTGCCTCTGCCAGCTGGCCCCGTCACTCAATAGCAAGTCAGCTGGCACCCAACCCCCTAGCACCATAATCTGGTTGCCTTTCAAAAGTTCCACCATGGAGTGCTCTGGTTGTGGGAGGGCAAATAGATATGAACCTTAACAATAGTGGGTTTTAAAAAAAAGATTATTTGTATTAAATACATTTGTAATACATAATGAGTGCATTCGTTGTAGGTAGAGTCATATCTTCATGCCCTTTGCTTCCGTTTCCCTCCCTTCTTTCTTCTCCCTTATCCTTAAATCCCCTTCATATCTGCAAATGTTCTAGTTCCCTGCTTTCTGTTGACTTATTTTGCTCTGTAAATTACTTATACTTTATGCTTCTCATATAAAAGAAGCGATGCAACATGTAACCTTCCATGTCTGATTTACTTCACTCAGAATAAAGGCCTCCAGGTGTGATAGTGTGCTGTGGTGTCCATTGAATGAGAAACACCAAGCGGCTCAGCACAGTGCTGGCTGTGCCTGGGTGATGCACTTAACGGTGCAGGGAAGACCTAGCGTGGGGGTGGGCGACACCAATCACACAGCTGTCGCCTTAGTGGAATAAAAGGGATAGAAGAAGCAGGGTCTCACTTTTGGCTTCTGCACAGGAGCTTGTCTTCTCCATGGCCTTTGGACTTGGATCTCTAGGCTTGCAGAGCAGATCCCTCAGCTTCCCAGTGTTGACTCTTATGGGATTCTGCAGGGAGCGCAGGCCTTTGACTTTTGACTGAGCCTCAACTCTCCAGCATGTGGGCAGCCGCTTTGTAGATGGCTACTGTAAGGCTACCTTATAAATCCTTTTTTTGTTTGTTTGTTTTGTTTTGTTTTTTTGAGACAGGGTCTTGTTATGCAGTTCAGGCTGACCTTGAGCTCACTTTTGCAGCCCAGGCTGGTCTTGAACTCGCACCGATCCTCCTGCCTCAGCCTCCCAAGTGCAGGGATTACAGGCGTGCGCCACCATGCCTGACTTAAATCCTTTGTTAAATCAAATATATTATATTAAATTATTCCTCTCCAGAAACTTAACTGAGCTGGGCATGGTGGTGCACGCCTGTAATCCCAGCACTTGGGAGGCTGAGGCAGGAGGATGGGTGTGAGTTCGAGACCAGCTTGGGCTACAAAAGTGAGCTCAAGGCCAGCCTGAACTGCATAGTGAGACCCTGTGTCAAAAAGCCAAAAAAAAAGAAAAGAAACCTAACTGACATATAAGGAGTATCCATTTTCCTACAAATAACTTGAATTTATCATTCATCACTGGCTACTACTCCATTGGTATGTGTAACATTTTCTGTATTTATTCATCTGTTAATGGACATATAAGCTGTTTCCAAGGTTTAGCTATTGTGAGCTATGTTGCTATAGACGTGGGTATTCATATGTCTTTATAATGTTTTAAAATCTTTGAAACAAATCTTTTGGGAAAATATACAGAACAGGATTGAATGAATTCCTATTGTGAGTGTTTTAAGGAATCTTCCAAGAGCTGGGATTACAGGCACGTGCCACCACACCCAGTCTTAATTGCAGTCTCAAGGTGCCCCACAGGTGGGGCAGCACCCTGGTCCCCTGTGCTCTGCAGAAGCAGACGCTTTAGTCCACTGAGCTAGTAGGCCAGTCCTACTCCCACAGCTTTATGTGGGGCTTTTTGGAGGTGACTGGATCAAAGGTGTGAGAATATGGACTAAGGGTGGTGATACATGAACTATTTCACTGATATAACCATGGTTTCGCATAGTTGTGGATGTTACCCAGATAGCTCCCACCTAACTGTAGCTGGGAAATCACCCTGGGTGTGAGTGTCTCCATCCAGTAGCCTTATATCCCGGCAAAGAAGTCCAAAAGTCTAGCTGTTGCCTGCCTGTCCTGTCAGGGACAGCTTCTTCGCCATGCCACCTTGACCTGGAGCCAGCTGACTATGAACTGAAACCTCTACAGACTGTAAGCTAAAATAAACCTTTCCCGGACAGCGCCAGCAAGACGGCCGCACCGGAGCCTTTGGTGTTTCCTGAGAAACTGAGTCGCAAAAAGTACGGGGTTGCGCTCAGCAAGGAGAGACAGAAGCAACACCCACAGGAACTCGCTTGATTGAGAGATGCAGAAGCCTCACGGAGGAAGAGGAAGAGGACACTTTAAATGAAGAACACCGAGGAGAAGAGAAATAGTTGGAGAGAGAGAGGGAGGCAAAAAAGTACACGAGGAGTGGGGTTGCTGAAGGAGCAGAAGGCGCAAGAGGAATTCAGGATAAAGGAGAGGGAAGAGGCAGCCAGAATATGGCGGGAAGAACAAGAGAGAGAGTTAAAGGCAGAATGGGAAGCACAGCAGAGAAAAGAGAAGGAGCAGGAAGAACAGAAGCTGCAGAAGAAAGACAGAAAATGGTACCGCCTGGCAGAATCCAGAATCATCTGCAGATTTAAGAGTAATGCAGAAAGATGGAGCCAATTGTCCATTCTACAGTAAAACGAGAGCTTGCAGATTTGGAGATGGGTGTTCACGGAAGCATAACTCCCCACCTAGAGTCTCATCTTTCTTATTAGAAGCATATTTACAACATTTGGGATGGAGCCATGCTGGAGGGATGACGATGACCTCGGTGCAAGCCTGGAAAACAGCGAGGAAGAGACCTACCAGCAGTTCCTAGACTTCTAGGATGACGTGCTGCCCGAATTTAAGAAAGTGAGGAAGGTGATCAAGTTCAAGGTTAGCTGCACCTGGAACCCATCTGAGGGGCAAGGTCTATGTTCAGTCCCAGTCAGAAGAGGAATGCCAAGCAGTCTTTGCTTTGTTTGGTGGACAATGGTACGTGTGGGGGTGGGGGGGATTGGGAATTGGGGGATGGAGGATGGGGGATGGCAATTTGTGGTTTATTTGAAAAAAACAACAGTGCCCAGGCTGGGGAGATGGCTGGTAAATGCAAGGACTTGAGTTCAATTCTCAGTTCTGCAGGGAAAGAAAAAGAAAAGAAAGAAAGGAAAGTAAATAAAACAGTGCCCAAGAGGAAAACACTGCAACTTTCTCCAGGTGTTCAGAAACCCCAAAAATGAATTTTGGGAAGCTAACAGAGATCCGTATCTGTCGCCAGATCATACTGGCTGCTCATTTGGTAAAAACCTAGACAAGAGGGAGAGGGTGGGCCACCAGCACGATTCCCATGGCAGGCCCCTGGGGAGAAGCCCTAGTCCAGACCATTCCTACAAGAGAAAGGGGGAGTCTGAGAGAAGAGGAGAAGCAGTCATGGTAAGAAATCTCTCACACACAAGAAGTCGTGAGAGGCATAGTTCCTGAAGTACAGGAAGAAAAAGGAACTGCAGCCAGGGCCAGAGCCACAGGGGCCGGTGGAGCAGGTGCGGGCGTGGGACCATGACCAGGAGCCACAACAGGACTAGAATCAGGAGTCGACCCACAGCTGGAGCCAGAGCAGGAGCAGGTCTAGGTCCAAGAGTTGTGGTGGCAGGAAGTCAGACAGTAGAGACAGCCATTCAGAGTCCCAAATCCAAATAAAGCTGTTTTGTTCTAAATAAACAAACAAACAAACAAACAAACAAATAAATAAATAAAACATTTTTAAAATAAAATAAATAAAATAAACCTTTCTTCCTTTAACTTGGGGTGTTAGGTGTTCTGCATCAGCAATGAAGAAATAGCAGAGACACTTGATGCTTCTGTTTTAATGTATGGGTCTTATATACATTTTTATTTTATGGTAATGCAGGTTGAGAGATACAGATTTATATTCATGTTTCTGCACTTAGATAACCAGTTTTCCCAGCACTATTGTTAACGAGGCTATGTTTCTTCCAGTGTGTTTTTGGCCCCTTGGTCAGAGGCCAGATAACTGAAGGTAGCTAGGGTGGTCTCTGTGCCCTCTGTTCCATTACACTGACCCACATGGTCTGTTTTCATGCCAGTACTGTGCTGTCTTTAGACTCTGGAGCATTGAAGAATAACTGGAAATCAGGGATTGCAGGGCTCCCTGTGGGGCTTTTATTACCCGGATTTTCTTGTGCTACTGTGGGTCTCTTCTAGTTCCATATAAGTTTCAGTATTATTCTTTCTAGTTCTGTGAAGAATGCTGTTGGTATTTTTACTGTGATTGTATTACATCTATATATCGGCTTTGGTAATACAACCATTTTGAAAATATTTGTTCTACCAATTCAAGAACAGGGGATGTCTTTTTACTTTCTGAGACCTTTATCCACCTGTTTTTTTCAGAATAGTACAGTTTTTGTTGTAGAAGTCTTTCACTTCTTTGGTTAGTTGAATTGATAAATAATATTTTTGAGGCAATTGTGAATGGGATTATTTTCATAATTTCTCTCTCAGTGGTCTTATTGTGGTATGTAGGAACATCAATGGTTTTTTAAAAATTGCTTCTGTGTCCTCCTGCTTTGCGAATTTATTTTGTTATTGTTTTATTATTTATTTATTTATTTATTTTAGAAAAGAGTCTACATGGTGTTCAGAGTCTCACTACTAAATCAGACTCATTGTGATCTGCCTGTTTACAGCCTCCCAAGAGCTGGGATTACAGGTGCATATCACCACACCCAATCTCTGAATTTATTTATTTATTTATTTACTTACTTACTTACTTATTTTTTGAGACAAGGTCTCGCTATGCAGCTCAGGTTGGCCTTGAGCTCAATTTTGTAGCCCTGGCTGGTCTCGAACTCATGCCAATCCTCCTGCCTCAGCCTCCCAAGTGCTGGGATTACAGGCATGCATCACCATGCCCAGTTCTGAATTTGTTTATTTTGAAGAGTCTTAAGATGCAATCCTGGCCCAGCGAGATGGCTCAGTGGTCTAAAGCGCCTGCTTGGGAAAGCTTGGGCGGCTTCAGGGACTGCGGTTCGATCCCCGGCACAACATGCTGCGCCAGCCCTGCCCTCGGGGCAGGCTGAGCCAGCCATAAAAATAAGTGAATAAACAAAGGTTCTGAAACAAGATGCAATCCTTTGAGTCTTCTACATAAAGGATCATGCCATCCTCAAAGATTTACTTCAACATTGTTTTCTTTTTTCTTGTTTCAGGACTTTCATTTGTTTATTTATTTATTTTTATGGATGACTCAGCCTGCCTTGAGGGCAGGGCTGGCGCAGCATGTGATGCCGGGGATCACACCGTGGTCCCTGCAGCTGCCCAGGCTTTCCTAAGCAGGCACTTTAGACCACTGAGCCATCCTGCCAGGCCCCCAACTTTCTTTTCTGTGTATCCTTCTCTCTTTCTCTCTCTCTCACTGTCTCTCTCTCTCTCTGTCTCTCTCTCTGTCTCTCTCTCTCTCTCTCTCACTCTCTCTCCCTTAACTGGTCACCCTGGCTACATTTAAAGTGCTACACTGAACAACAGTGATGATTGTGGACACCCTATTCTTGTCCCTGACTTCAGAGGACATACTTTGAGCTTCTGCCCATGTGGTATGATATTGGCAGTGGTTTGTCATAAAAGGCTTTGATCAGTTTGAGATAAGATCCTTCTACATCTATTTTCTTAAGGGCTTTTTGTCATGAATGGCTATTGAATTTCTTTGTCTATTGAGATGATCATGTGATTTTTTTCTTACTTCTATTTATGTGATGTATTACACTTAATGGTTTATGTATGTTGCCAGCTATGGTGGTGCATGACTGTAATCTCAGCACTAGGGAAGCAGGGGCAGGAGCATCTTTGAAAGTTCTTGTGCTACATGTGAGTTCAAGACCAGCCTGAACTATACAGCAATACCCTGTCTAGAAAGAGAAAAGAAGTATTTATTTAAACATGTTGACCCATCCTTGTAACAAAGCCAATTTGGTCATGATGTATGGACTTTTCAATGATTTGTTGTATTTTGTTTCCCCCCCCTTTTTTTTTTTGAGAGTTTTTGATTTTATGTTCAGTGATAAAACAGGCTTAAAATCCTTTTGTGGGGGCGGAGCGAGGTTCACTCCATCTCTAATTTTGGCATGAGAGTATGTCCAAGGAATGAATTTGGTAGTACTCTTTCCCTTTCAATTTATTTGATGTTTGAGAAGTACTGGCATTAGATCTTCCCTGAAGTTCTGGTAGAATTCTGTGGTGATTCTGTGGTGATCAGGTGCTGGGGTCTTGTTGTTCGTAGCCTTTTTATTATCTCTATTTTCTTGCTTGTCATTGATGTATTCAAAGTTTTTATATGTACCTGATTCAATTTTGATAAGTTGTAGGTGTCCAGCAATTTTTTGCTTCTCTAGGTTATCTAATTTGTTAGAATATAAAATTCCAAACCAGTTTCTTCTAATCCTCTGGATTTTGCCAGTGTAAATTGTTTTGCTTTTAATTCTTTCTTTCTTTTTTTTTTTTTTTTTTTTTTTTTTTTTTTTTTTTTTTTTTTTTTTTTTTTTTTTTTTTTTTTTTTTTTTTTTTTTTTTTTTTTTTTTTTTTTTTTT
>PVJA010054141.1:0-11693 GCA_004027025.1 Myocastor coypus
TGGCCAGTTTGCTTTCTGTGAAAGCCTGAGAGAATGTTTTTCTTGGGGTGACTCTCCTTAGATGCACTATAGTTCATTCATCCCTTTCCTCTGAGGTCCCATAATCTCCTTGACCAGAAATTTTGGGACACATCTGAGTTATAGGATATTACAGCACAGGTTCTCTTATATCCTGAGTCCTTACTGACCTTGAAGGGCTAGGGCCAAAATTTTGGTTATCCTCATAGCTCTTCTTTTCCTCCAATTTTTGGTCTGTTAAGTTACATTCTTTTTTTTTTTTTTCTTGATTCAGAACTTTTGTTTGTTTATTTATTTTTATGGCCGGCTCAGCCTACCCTGAGGGCAGGGCTGGCGCAGCATGTGGTACCCGGGATCAAACCGCGGTCCCTGCAGCCACCTAAGCTTTCCTAAGCAGGCGCTTTAGACCACTGAGCCATCCTGCCAGGCCGAGGTTTATTATACTTAACAATGGCTTGAGATGTTAACATTCCATATGGAAGTAAGTTCTCTTTTTTTTTTGTATTTAGGATTGAACTCAGAGCCTTCTTTAGGCTTAATAATTTCTCTTTTGGGAACCCAGTTTTACTTTGATTGGTGTGTCCAGTAGTATTTTTGGTTTGACCCAATACTATTTTCACAGCCTCCAGCAGCACAAGGAATTGTGAAGTTATCAGATGTTCTCGTTTACTTAATCACAGGTACCTGTGTTCTTGCAGTGCTTTTTTTCTTTGTGGTACGAGTGATTGAACTCAGGACCTTGTACTTGCCAGGCAAGCTCTTGTTCTGCTCAGTTATCTCCCCGGCCCTGACCTATGCTCTTATGGACAGGAAATTAATCTAGGTGGCCTGGCTGAGTTCACCTGGAAACTGGTGCAAAAAGCTTTTTCCTCAACCCATTGGGCTGCTTTTCTCACCAGTTCAGATGAATTTCATGGGACTTAGCTCCTACCTTGTGGTCATGGATCTAGAACCATTCTGGAAATAAAAATGATTACAATATAAACAAATCTGTGTGTATCTTTAGTGAAGGATTCCTGCAAAATTTTTCCTCACCTTTTTTTCCTCCCTGCTCTTTTATATATTTTTAAAAATTTTATTATTTATTTTTTATTCTTGTTTCAGAACCTTTGTTTGTTTATTCACTCATTTTTATGGCCGGCTCAGCCCGCCCTCCAGAGGGCAGGGCTGGCGCAGCATGTGGTGCCGGGGATCAAACCACGGGTCCCTAAAGCCACCCAAGCTTCCCAAGCAGGCGCTTTAGACCACTGAGCCATCCCTCTGGGCCCCCTACTCTTTTATATTTTGCTTTGTTTTATTTTGCAGACACAACTCAGAAAGCAGCTCATCCATGAGTTGATGCACCCTGTACTGAGTGGAGAGCTTCAGCCTCAGTCCATTGCAGTAGAAGGGAGCACCCTCTTGATTGGTGCCTCAAACTCTATAGTGGCAGATCACTTACAAAGATGTGGCTACGAGTATTCCCTTTCTGTGTTCTTTCCAGAAAGTGGTTTGGCACAAGAGAAGGTAAAGTCTTTCCATTTTTGAAATTTTTCCAAATGGTTTCTTCCTTTGATAATGGTAAGGTGCTATGTAACAGCTAAGTGTTCCTTTTGTGTGTGTTTGGAGCTATAGATTGGAACCAAGGAGCTATATCCCCAGCCTGCTAAGTGTTTCTTAACTAGCTAGTTTCATTTCTTGTTCATCTATGAATTCACAGTGTGTCTGCCTGAAATACAAGATAGTATCTTGTAAATTGTTACATCACAAATGAATACTGACTGTGATTGTTATTAATTCTATGATATCTCAGTCTTTTACAAGTGGAGCTGATCTTACATTCCATGTACTCTCATTAGCGTATAAGTACTATTTCTGTTGAAAGTTGCCTGTGAACTTGTCAGCATGCTATGTGCAGTGTCATATTACAGATGCACAACCAGCCCCTGGACAGGTGATTTGCCAAAGGTCATATAACTTCTTCTTTTTGGCCAGGAGGTGGGGGTGAGGGTGTGTGTGTGGGTTATGGGAATTGAACTCAGGACTTTGTGCTTACCAGCGAGGTCCTGGGCTGCTGAGCTATTTTTCCAGCCCACATAATTTGTAAGTGGTATAATTTGTGACTAGATCATTGAAATGTGCTCTTTTTAGGATATCACAGTGTCTTCAGATTTCTCTGCTTTGCAATTGCATAAGAGAAGTGAAAATTGCATACTTTAAGCAACCTGTAAAATTCTCAAATATTAAAGCATGTTTTGTGTTTTATCCCTTTTCTGATTATTTTAACTATTTTCTTTGTTGTTGTTTGTTTGTTTTTTTTTTTGTGTGTGTGTGTGGTACTAGGATTTGAACTCAGGACCCTGTGCTTGCCAAGCAAGCGCTTGTTATACTGAGCTGTCTCCCCAGCCCCACTATTTTCATCAATATATTAGTAATACATTATTATTTTAAAAGTAGATTTAGGAAATGCCCTGGTGGTTTTCTTTTTCAAATATAACTTCCTTTTTTTTTGAGAACAGTTTTAGGTTCATAATAGAATTCAGTGGAAAATACCTAGAGGTCGCATGCACCTGCAGCACCACACATGCACAGACCTTCTTCCTATCACCATTTCAACTCTGGATTGCGCCTCTGCTGTTGCTGATGAGCTTATGTTGACACATATTTATCAATTCAAATTTAGTTTACATCAAGCTTCACTCTGGTGTCATCCCTGACTTTTTATTCTATTTGATCTGTCATTTTGCAAAAGTTTCATATTTCAGTGCTTTAAGGAAATAATATAAATATTTGAAGAAAATCTTGAAATTTAAATATGTTGTATTTCCTTATTAAGAACTGAATACCATCTAACAAAATTAGGAATTCAGTTTTAGTTTATCATTCTCTAACTTTGTAATGATGTTTTATAATTTTTGCTTAATGTGAGTACTGATTAATTATGTAATTATTATGGCAGTAATCACTTTGTACATTTAATAGTTTCTACTCATAAAATATTTTGCAGGATATTTTCTTCATAGGAAAACTATTTGAAAATAAATTACTGTATCTTAGTGTTCTCAGGGGAGGTATAAATGAAACATACTATAGTAGAAATTCATATTAAAAACAGTTTACTCAAAATGTGTAAAAATGTTTTGGGTACCTTGTAATCATTGTTGAAAGTACAATGAACATTTAGTTTCTTTACATTTTTTTTTTGTCTTTTTGAGACAGGGCCTTTCTATGCAGTTGAGGCTGGCCTTGAGCTCACTTTTGTAGCCCAGGCTGGTCTCGAACTCACACCAATCCTCCTGCCTCAGCCTCCCGAGTGCTGGGATTACAGGTGTGCGCCACCATGCCCGGCTAGTTTCTTTACATTTTTAAGTAGTACTGAACAACATGAGGACTTGGAATTCACTCATCTATTCATTGATTCATTAGATATTACATTTGAGTATCATCTGAGCAGCATTATCTATTTCTATCATTTTCTGTTAGGCATGTCATCTGTGACATTAAGTGTTTTAGAGTTAATTACATTATTTAAAAATTTTTATCCTTTTACCTTCATATATTTAAGAATATATGAAAGTGTTCCAATTTTGCAATAACAACATAGTTGTAATCTTCATTTACTTTGACATATGAGTTCTAATATTATATTTGGAAGCATATCCTAATTGATCATTTAAATATTGATGTAAAAATCTAGCTAATTCTCTTTTCCTCTTAAGGTATTTACTATGCAAGATCTATTACATCTCATTAAAATCAGTCCCACATCCAGTCTCTACAAGTCACTGGTAAGATTTAGTTTTTATAACCTATTTTGACTTGCACATTATAACTGAATACTTGAGTAAATATCAAATATTTTCTTTTAACAGATTTCCGGATTTGAAAAAGAAAACCAGAAAGGTAGGAACCTTCACTTTAGTGGAAACTAGCAAAATTTTATTCATATGTTTTTTCTGTGAAAATATCAAGCTATTTACTTTTAAAGGGAGAGATAACAGATTTAATTTAATTTTAAGAAATTAAATTTGAGCTAAATCATTTGATTTTCTTTGCTAACTGTACCTCACCTTTAAGATTGTACCTCACCTTTGAAATTGTACTTCATCTTCAAAATAATGTTTTGTAGGTTCTGAAAAATGTAGGTTCTTTCACCCTATCTTCTCTTCTTTTTACTAATTCTTAGATAGCAAGAGTACTATGAAGAGGTTGAAAATATTCTTCGTAAAAATACACATTGGGGTGTGTCAGCACACAAAAAATCAGTAACATTTAGCTGAATGTCTTGATACCCAGGTGTCCTCCTCAAATACAATTTGTAGAGAATAGAATGTATTATATTTGGGGAAAGTGTGATCCTGGATCTGAGGACCAGGACAGTGTTAGGAACACTTAGGTGGAGGAGCATGGCTTTGAGGGTCAGTCAGTATTTTTTTAATGGAAGAAACCTTTCCTGAGACAAATATTTTTGTGTTAGAAGGGTTTGGATTTAGGCTAGTATTTAGGTTAGGTTAGGGTTTAGGCAGCCTTTTGTTTATGGGGAAAATCAGTGAACATAGATATATTGTTAAACTTGTGTGTCAGAAAATTTAAAAAACTTAATCTTATATGTATTATGGAAAGAAAAAAGTTACCTCCAGAGAAACAACTGACCTGGAATGTCTGGGGAGAAGTGATTGGGAATATTCTACACGCGCTTTCCATCAAATGCTTCTGACCCGTCATTGTATAGCTCACATGCAGTGTGGCACAGGGGACCGATGTCTTCCCAGGGACAGGCATGAGGTGGCTTTATGACTCTATTCTTTTTTTTTTGTATTTTAGGGAAGGGTCTTCAGGGTGTTCAGCATCTCATTACTAGATCAGACTCGAGATTGGACCCCTGGCCCCTATGCCTGCTTGCAGGTGCTTTAATCCACTGATCTATTTGCCTGGCTCAGGTTGTGTGATTCTGCCTCTGAAAGGGAGGCCAAAATTGTGGGAAATAGTGTTGAAATCTTGAGCAGAAAAGAAAAAAAGACCTATAACTTGACTGATGCAGAAACTAGTCTTTTCAACTCTTTCATTGGTGGTAGACACACTTGTTTTATTTTTTAAACTTTAAAATTTTTATTAGTACATGTTTGTAGTACACAGTGATTGTAATCATTGTGGGGAGCTGCTCTGTGTGCTAAACACATGTTAACACTTTTCATGTCCTTTCCACTTATCCCCTCCCTCCAGTTTTTGGTCCCCTTCTCATTTGCCAAAGACTATTTTTTGTTGTTGCTGTTGTTCAACCCTGAATTATGGCTGCGGGTATTAGGGATAGAAAGATAAGATACTGCTGTGTCCACAGCCGAGTATGATAAGCAATGATAGCAACCAGGTCAGAATTCCATACGAGGGCAAAAGATAGGCTGGACTCTCTGTCAGCAGACTGGTGCTTAAATTCCACCTTACCCCTTGCCGATCATGTAGTGAGCTGTCTGCCAGGATCAAAGGAGATAATACATGTGAAAGCACGTGATAGACTCTTAAGTTTTCCAAAGACTATTTTGAAAGAATATTTTTAACTTAGTTATTTTATTTGCTTTTTGCTATTAGAAGTGATCACTGTAGCATGTACCCTTTGTGCCCTTATAAAAGTAAGGGCAGTTGTGTAAATTCATAGAAATAGCGTGACTGGGATGAAGAATGTGCATTTTGAATATACATAAGCATGGATAGATGACCCTTCTACATACTGATTGTACCTGCATTGCTCTCCTGTGCCAAAACTTAGTATTATCAAAGTTTTATTTTCAGCAGTGGTACAGGAAAAATACAGTGTCTGTATTTAGTATTAATATACACTTATTTATTATTTTGTTTGTTGATCCAACGTTTAAAAATTGATTTCCTGTTTATTTGACATCTAATTATTTTTCTGTGAATTGTTTGTCCTTGTCATTTCCTGTTTTTGTAAGTGCTGCGTGGTATTATGACAATTAGCATATGTTCTCCCTATTTTTGCAAGATTGTTTCCTGTGTCATTTGTCTTTCGATTTTATTTCATGCCACATAGAAGTTTTGTGTTGTTTGTTGGGTTAGATTGATAAATCTTCTTATTCCTTCTAGGGTTTGTATCTTGCTTAGAAAGATCTTTCCTCAGGAATTATTTTTACAGGAGGTTTTATTCTTTTTTTGGTGCCTAGGACCGAACCCAGGGCTTCCAGCTTGCTAGGCAAGTATTCTACCGCTGATCCAAGGAATTATTTTTAAATAAAGTAAAAAATGATAATATCATAAAAGCAAGATTGTATAAATATTAGGCAAAGAAGGTTTGAATAAAAGTTCTGAAACAAAGCTATAAACATTGTATATTTTAGGTTTCCTTATGAATTTCTTAAAAGAATTGGCGCAATATCATCAAGGTAAAGAGGGATGCGATGTGGAAACTCAGACAAGTTCAACACTTCTTAGCAAGGACTCTCTGGGTAATTATGCTTCTAGCTTTTTGCTTAATTTCAGTTCTATTGTTTTTTTTTTTTTTTTTTTTTTGAATGGAGGAAATTGCCTCATTTTTCATGGTTGTTCCTGAAACTGGAGAGAAACTACCTATCAGTGATAAGGACATTCATTTCTGATAGAATCATGTTCCTGGAACCTGGAACCAGGAATTATTCTTCAGTATTCCCATCCTTGCCAGGGCTATAGTGGCCAAATCATGCAGGGGTCCCAAGTCCACATTCTTCCTAGCTCACTGAAACATTCTTCCTCGGTCTGGGCCAACTTAATTTTACAACCATTAAGGTAGTATGTCATAGACTTACTTGTTCTGCAGAGAGCTAGAGAAGTCCTTGGCCTATCACTTCACTTTATAGCTGAGGAAATGGAGGAAAAACAGCTTGAAAATACCCCCTCATAATTAATATTGGAACTTGAGTTTTCTGGCCCATGAGGTAGAGTTGTTTATTTAAACTATGCAAGATATGTATAATGCCTTGCATTTTATGCTCAGCAGAGATGGAAAAGCACAGTTTATGGGACGGCGAGATGGCTCAGCAGTCAAAAGCACTTGCTTAGGCAAGCTTAGGCAACCTCGTGGACAATGGTTCGATCCTCCGCACCATATGTTGAGCCAGCCCCACCCCCGGGGCAGGCTGAACCAGCCATAATATTAAGAAAAGAAGAAAAGAACAGTTTAAACTGATCTGTCTAAGCAGCTTGTTCCCTGTCCTTATTTGTAAATAATAATAGTGCCTGTAACTTGTAAGAAGAAATTCATCATTTGTAGAAACTATAAAGGATGATTAGAATTTTGAGTACAGGTTTAAGTCCAATAGAAATATATTACATGTTGCTGGGTGTGGTGGCACATATTTATAATCCCATTACTTGAGGCTGAGGCAGTAAGATCACTGAACCACATAATGAGTTCAAGGTCAACTTGGACACCTTAGTGAGATTTTGTCTCAAATATATATACACTTTCTTTTTTCCCATGTTTATTGTAAATTGGTGCTACCCAAAAATGTTGTCCATATAAGCAATTTAAATTTTCTAGAAGCTACTCCAAAAACATAAAAAGAAACAGGTGAAGTACTTTTTAATGTTTTATTTAACCCAACATATCCAAAATATTTCAACATGTACTCAGTATAAAGATATTTACAAGATACTTCATTGCATATTTGTACCAAAGTTGAAATTTGATGTGCTTTTTATGCTTAGCACATCTCAGTTTGGATTGGTCACATTTCAAGGACTCAGAGGCCACAAGAGTGTAGAAAGTCCTGTGTTGGACTGCACAGGTATAGAACATTTGGAAAATGTAGAAAAGTAGCTGGAAAGCTTTGTGTAAAGTCAAACCTATAGGCGAAACCTGTTGCTGTGTCAATCTGCTTCTGCCAGTCTGTACATACTTTTCTTGCTGTAGTGTCATACATGGTTGGGATTATATGCTCTAGTAGGGTTCACACTTTGGTCTGTGGCTGATTCTGTCCCTTCATTGACTGGCGAGTAACAGGCTTTCTGGAAAGAGTGCTGGCTTGAGTGTCAATAGGTTTTCCTTTTGTCCTAGTTTTACTATAGTTGCTTTACCTGCTGGAAGTCATTGCTTAAGATACCTGATCTTTGGTTCCTTTAAAATAATTATGTTGAATCTGGACATTAAGTTTAAAAAAGCTCTATGCCTTGGCAGAGTCTAGGAAGAGAATCTCCTCTTTTTTCTTTACTGTACTCTTTGATTTCCCCAACAGTGTTTCATTAAGAACATTTTCAAATATATAAAAAAATTCTTACAGTGACTGCTTGCATCCTGAGGCTGCCATGTAATTCATACTATATTTTTAGTTCATATTACATTGGCTTTATCCCTTATCTGCCCATTCATTAATCCCTCGCAATTTTTTGACCAATTTCAAAGTTAATGGCAGATATCCTTAGAATTTTCTCCAAGCATACTCTTTGCTTTTGGCTTTTACATAGCTGACCAGCTTATTCTGATTGGATGTGCTGTTCTTTAATAGCGGAGAAGCTTCAGCTTATTGATGACCAGTTTGCAGATGCTTATCCTCAGCATCGAAAGCTAGAATCCTTAGAAGTAAAGTTAAATGAATATAGGAGTGCACTAGAACAACAACTTCAAGCAGAAATGTGTCAAAAGGTAAGCCTGAAGTTAACAGGAGTAATACTTTTGCTTCTCTTCTAATATACTATCTTTTTAAAAAAATTATTATTTTAATGAGAGCAATGAGACAGTTTTAAAACATGTTAAGACAGCAACAATAATTAACAATGCATTTTGTTGTCTTCGTAGTACTTTAGACTACAACATGCAGACATGATAACTTTTATAAACACTATTGGTACAAATATTTCTTCTCATTGAACTGAGAGAAAGTAGTTGTATGTATAGTCCAATAGTCCATAATGGTAGTGGGTTATAAGCACAACTGGCAATGTCGGAAGCTGTTGACTTGAGCCTTTTACAACTCAGCATACTAATCTGGCTTTACTTTTTATACCTCATGGTTAAATTTTTCTGCTATATAGAAAGCCTATATAACAAAACATGTAACTTTTATATCTGACAAGGTCAGTCAAATCCCCTCACGATTTAACCTGAAACCATGTACTACATTTTCGAGAACTTTAGTCAGTGTCGGCCATCTGGATGAGTGACAGCCATTGCTTGGCCAGTTTTCTGTTTGTGAAAGCCTGAGAGAACGTTTTCTCTCTAGATGACTTTCCTTAGGCACACTATACATCATCGTTCCCTTTCCTCTGTGGCCCCATAATCTCCTTGAACAAAAAATATAGAACACCACTGAGTTATAGGATGTTACAGTACAAGTTCTCTTATGTCCTGAGTCCTCACTGACCTAGCAGGGCTAGGGCCAAAATATTGACTGTCTTTGTAGCCCTTTGTTCTCTCTAATTTTTTGGTCTGCAAGCTTAGGTTGTTACCTCTCCAGACTAATACACTATCTTGATCTTAGATATATGGGAAGACACATAGGACCATTCTTAGACAATTTTAATTTCTAGTGGATGTAATTTATTCTTGCCCTTTGAGCCCTACAGGCACAGCGAATAGAAGAAAACTAAAAATGAATTAAGCTAAATGTGATATATTTAGACAGTGCATTCACATAAAAAGAGAAAATTTGTTAGTGTTTCTTCAGTATTGTAACTATACTTTCAATTTTCAGTTGAATCATTTTAAAGAGTTCGAAATAGCGAAGATTAAAATGGAAGAGAAAAAAAAGCATGAGAAGGCATTGGCAGAATTCCGGCGTGAGTTTGAGAGAACTTGTAAAGCAAAAACTGAAGCCCTCATTTCCCAGGAAAAGAATACCCTTGAAAGAATTCAGAAGCATCGGGAGGTAATATCTGAAATGAATTTAATGGGTGACATGTTCCTTTCGCCATTGGTAGGTTGGTTCAAGATCCAAGGGAAGGGATAGTTGATGAAACAGGGACCTAGAGGAGCAGCCAGGATGGGACCAGGATGGAGATGGAGAGAACTACAAGGTGAACCTCCACACTGAGATTCTAGAGACACACTGAATGGCCACCATCTTCTCAGGCACTTAGTGGGGTCAGCAGAGTATGAGGAGAGGCTCAGAGGTATAGAGCTACAGCTGTGGGAGCAGTTCATTCCTGTGGAGAAGGCTGGTTGGCAGGGTAGACAGCCAAGAAGAGGCTGGAAGCAAGACACCAAACCACAGGCTTGGTGGCAGGTTCTCTCCTAGCTTTGGAGGATAGGTAGTTTGTGAGTGCTTTATCTTTCTGCCCTTTAATCAAGGTGGAACAGTAGAGGCACTTGGGCAGTGCAAGTTTGCAGAGCTCAATGCCTGAAGAAAGGCAGCTGTTGAATTGCAGACCTGGTGCTCTGCAGGTGGTACACAGATGGCTAGAAGAGAAAGTGGTGGGCTCCCGACCTGAGGGAAGGGAATCAGGGAGTGCCACAGGGCTGTCTTGAAGTGACCAAGGAATAGGCCCTGAGAGACTAGCCAGTGGAAAAATAGGAGTAGGCCATATGTTCAAGAGTGGCAGGGTGAGGTTTCAAGTAGCAACTGGGAACAGTCCAGTGAGCACTCACTTAGAAGCCAGCTGTAGAAGCCAGCCAAGGTGAGGGTCCCTGGGAAGAGGAGTCCAGGCCCAGGAGGGTCATCTGCATGGCTCATCACTGACGAACGACTATGCAGGTACTGGAGAGGCTGAGAAAGGGCAGCTGGCATGTGTCCTGGAGGTTCGTCCTGCTCTGCAACAGTTTCCTGTGTACACCCAGAGCTGCTGCTGTCAGGAGATGTGAAAGGCAGAGGCTTCCCCTGCTGGCCACCCATGCTTGGCACTTCTCAGTGCCTCTATCTTATGGCAAAAGAGTTGCTTCTGTAGTTAAGGTATAGAAAGAAATGCTGAAAACACAGGTCTTAAAGATACACTTGTGTTTACTTGACATTCTCTGAAGGCATTAAAGAGGACTGGCACCCTCGTCAGAAGCAGCATGCCTTTGTTCCCTCACCTGGAATGTCCAGCTACACCTTCCTTTCTTCCCCTGTGAACACCATAGTAGCCTTCAGGAATTCAGCTTGAATGTCACCCTGGGGCTGGCTCAGCTTCCTGCTGAGTGATTAATTCATACCTTGTTCTGTGTGCAGTCTTTGTGCACTTCTTATGAAAGCTTATACCTTAGTACTATTATTAGTATTTGTTTCTCTCTTCCTGACCAAATGGTGAGCCTGAGAGATTGTATGTCTGCCTTTTTGTATCTAGTTTCCAGTGTGTCTCATCACATGTGATAAGGAGCTTACTTGGTAAAGGCCTAAGTAGAAGGATGGCCTGTTCATTCAGGACTTCCTTGGGGCCTGGTGGGATGGCTCAGTGGTCTAAAGTGCTTACTTGGGAAAGCTTGGGCGGCTTCAGGGACCGCGCTTTGATCCCCGGCACCACATGCTGCGCCAGCCCTGCCCTTGGGGCGGGCTGAGCCGGCCATAAAAATGAGTGAATAAACAAACAAAGGTTCTGAAACAAGAAAAAAATAAATAAAATTTAAAAAAAGGACTTCCTATAGTTTTGCTCATACTGCTCCAGAATTACAGATTAACTGAAACATCCATCCTCTACCACCATTAGGATTGAATGGGGATTGTGTTCCTGTGGTTTTTTTTTTTTTTTTTTTTTTTTGAAACAGGGTCTCGCTATGCAGTTCAGGCTAGCCTTGAGCT